>JAWNNJ010001364.1:0-69005 GCA_035045125.1 Hypselothyrea guttata
ATGAAATAAATTTTCACCAAAAATCTAGAAAAACAATCTAAATATATTAAAAAAAATTTGGCAACATCGGCTGACTGTATCCTGCGCAGCCCAGCAGCGCAGCGCAGCTGGCGCACTAAAAAGGAAAGAAGAAGTACTGCTGATTCGCTTAGTGTGACAGTTTTATAAAAATGTATATAAAATAAAGGGCACAGGGTATTCTACAGTCGGGCCCGTCCGACTGATCTGCCCCGTCCGACTGATTTGCCCCGTCCAAATTTTTATTTTTTGTATTGGTTGAAAAGTAATAATTAAAATTTGTATAAAAAAAGCCAGACAATTGGAAAAAGTAAGAAGCTTTTTTTGATTAATTAATATTTTAAAAATATATTTAATATGTAAAATGTGTCCGTTATAATTCAATAACTCGAGAGATCTATAAGATTAAAATCTCAATAATTGTTGCAATGAATGGAAAATTTTACGAATACGTTAGCTTGTTGTAAATTTAAAAAATAAAAATAATTTCGAGTTGAAAGCCTAGTACTCGTTAATTATTATTATGTTTGTATATTTTTGTTTAACATAATTTTATAAATAATTAAATAAATACAAAATAATTATTATAAATGATATATAAATAGTTGTCTGCAGTTTAATTCAAAGAGTTCACACTGTATTAAAATAGCGGTGTGTTAACAAAACTGCCTCGCAGCATTTCTGCGATTTCATGTGATTGGTGTTACATCTTTCACTTCTTCAAAAATATCTGTGTCAGTCGAGAATTTTTGGAACTTTCCACAAGCAAAGATATATAATATATGTATGTATATGCATAGATATATGTATGTTTGCTCAATTAAAGCGTGCCCCAAGTCAATAGTATAATAAATATTTCTTGTTTTCTTGCTTTTAGATGCAAGACAATTTCGAAAGTTAACCTTTGCTCGTAGCCATTTGAGGCAATTTGAGCAAATAGAACTTTGCTACCGATAAATTATGACGTTATGCAAACGGTAGATAGAATAGAATTCCGTTTGTATGCGTTATGAAATTGATTTGACAATTAGTCAAATCAGAGCATGAGAAGCCCGGCAATACGATTGCGTCAAATTTGCTTATCATCATGGGCTGGTATTAATAGTATAGTTAGTTGATAGCGAATTATGCCGAAAAAAAAAAACAATACCTGAAATGCATATTTAAATAAGTATATAGTATACAGAAAATACAGTAGAAATGCAACAGTTGTTTATTATTTGGCTAATGTTGCGCTAAGTACAGGTATAAATAACATCAAATATAAATATTCAACTCTCATTGTTTAACAATAATATCAATTAAACAACGATGATCATATGCCATATATAATAATTTGATTAACTTAAGCTAGTTATTGTTCATGCCGTGTCTTTGTTCATAGAAATAGCGTGCTTCAGTTGAGAATTATTTGGCTGAACCAAAGCATATAAAACATAGATTAAGCACACATTTTAAGTATTTGAATTATGCACTTCAGTACAAATTTGTTTCTCTTTCCATTGCATTTCAAAGACTTTGGCTGCAAGTCTTTCAAGTGCAATTCCTTTGATTTTTAATGATTATTGTCTACTCCCAGAGTTGCTAATAACGTCAGATCCCTTTGTTGTACTGAATATCAGCTAGTTATGCCTACGAGGTATATATATATATAGTAAAATTTAGTTAATTTCTAGTTCTACAATTCGCCACATATGGGCAAAATGGAAGACGTTGATGCAGGCGCCCTTAGCAGTTGATATATCGATGCTCACACAGGTATACGTTCGGTTTAGGTACATTAAACTGCCAAACAGCTGCTTATAAATATTCATATTTAGTATTGTTTGGTAAAGCCAGAGTTAATGCTATTTCTAGTTATTTGCTATATGCTATTTTCTGCTCAGTTTACAGAAACATTTAGCGCCGGTTGGGTTAGCTTCGTAAGCGTCTCGTCCGCCTCTTGCTGCTCCATTTGCGCTCTTTGCCAGCGACGTGAGAGCAGCGGAGCGAATAAATCGTAGTCCAGCTGCTTCTGGTACTTGTCCAGATAGATCTGCGAGTTGTCCGCCAGTTTGTACTTGGCCAGCAGCACGCTGCTGCCGTATCCCACCAGGCTGGTAATCACAAAGCCCAGCACGCAGAACCAGAGGTAGGAGAGGCGGTACAGCCAAAAGTAATGCGGTTCCTCGCTGCTCAGCTGCAGTGCATCGGCCACGTGCGTGACATTCGCCGTTAACTCACAGCCATCGGTGCTGAAGGGCAGCGGCGTTGGCTGCGGCTTGGGTCCACCGAAGCCAATCCAGAAGGAGAACAGCAGACCCAGCAGAAAGCCCAAGAGAACGCCGCGTTGATTGGTGCGCACCGTGCAGACGCCGAGCGTGAAGATGCCTAGCAATGGGCCACCGACCACGCCGAAGATGGTCAGCGATGCCTGGAGCACGCCGCCCAGGGAGCCGGCGCCGAAGGCCAGCAGTATGCAGAGCAGTCCGTAAATGCAGGCGATGATTTTGGTGGGCAGCGTCGACTTGGAGTCAATCAGCGTGCGTTTGAATATCGCCTTGTACAGCGGCTTCAGGTAATCCTCCAGCGTGACGGCCGAGAGCGAGGTGACCGCGGAGCTGATGGTCGACAAGCTGGCCGAGAATATGCCCGAAACAAACAGACCACAGAGACCCGGATATTGACCTGTCAAAAATAATAAAATAAGATTAATTCTATAATAGAATTTAGAAAATTTCAATTGTGTTTACCCATGGTATCCACAGCGAAGAGCGGCATAATCTGATCCCTGGACTTGATGCGTCCATTCAGCTGCGGATCGCAGTCCCGATAGTAATAGAATATGGCCAACCCGCTGAAGATGGTGCTGAAGCTGAGCAAGCTCAGTATCGGTAGGTTCCACCACAGCGCTGACTGCGCGCTCTTCAAATTGTGCACGCTCAGCAGTCGCTGCACCTGCGTCTGATTCACGCCGTACAGCGACAGATACGTGACCATGCCCCCAATGATGAGCGTCCACCAGGTGTGGCGCACCGTGGGGTCCACGGAGAACTCCAGGAACTGCACACGTCCGTGCTCGTTGGCCACCTCCCAGATGGCGCCGAGGCCGCCTGCCTTGATATAGGAATGTAAATCATAATTATATATAATAATATATATATATAGGGAATTAAATTATAATAATTTATATATGCATCGATATTTTAAAAATGGAACATCAATGCATCGATGTTTGTACGATGTTTTTACAGCATTTTTTTTAATTTTCAAACCAAACAAAATATCGATGCATGGAGTTAACAAACAGAGCTTGCATAAAACGGTCAACCGAATTATCGTACGCTTCTCAGAAAAACATAAAAAATTAAGAACTTGCGATCTGGCCTAGCAACTACTTATTTATTTGTTTCACTTGTATTCTCGGTATCCAATTTCGGCAAGACTCGAGAATAATAGGCAAAGCATGAATGAGGAAGGAGAAAAGTATGGGGCGCTTATTCGGAATAATACACTTAATTCCTGAGCTCAACGGAGCTACAACTAAATAAGGATTAAACTATCGTGGAAAACCAAGTATTTATCCCAATAATAGCCATATTTTGGTCCGCCAACAGTCAAGCAGACACGTGATTCAATACAGAGGTACTCCCAGCTCAAGTGGCACCGATTATTGCGAGCTCTGTTTAAAACTATCGTCAATGTCCGATATATCAATGTTTTTTTTGGATCCCTACCTTGATGGCGGAAACGGCAATCACGGCGAAGATGGCGGCGAACATGAGGAAGGACTGAAAGACGTCCGTGATGAGCACCGCCTTCAGGCCCCCCAGCGTGGAGTAGAAGGTGCACACCAGTCCCAGCACCAGAATAGCGGTACCCCTGGGAATACCCGTGACCGCCTCCAGGGCCAGGGCGGGCGCATACAGGGCAATGCCCATGTAGAGTATCATCTGCAGGGTGAAGGCAATGGAGGCGGAGAGGCGGGTGGCGTGGCCGAAGCGACGCTCCAGATACTCGTAGACGCTGGTGGTGCGCATTCGGTAGAATACGGGCAGAAAGACGTAGGCGGCAATGGGCGTGGCCAGTAGGTAGGAGATGTTGATGACGCCGAAGAGAGTGCCGTATTGGTATGACTCATTGGAGACACCCATCAGGGTGATGGCGGACATGAAGCTGGCCATCAGGCTGAAGGAGACCGGAAACGTTGTCATGCTCTGATCGGCCATCAGATACTCCTTAGTTGTCTTCTGCTTGCCCCCCGTGTAGCGGTAGTAGATGCCGATGAGGGCCGAGATTATCAGAATGCTCGCCAGCACCAGCGCATCCCACACGTCGAAGGTGCCCAAGGCCATGCTGATACCCTGTAATTTTGCGCTGTTGCCGTTTGCTGTTTGTTTACGTTGCGCAGCGAGTTGAGGGAGAATTGATTTTTCACACAAGTAAATGAAAGTAAATGCCGTATATATGTAGCTATTATTTTGCTTTTGCCGCCACAGCGTATCGACCTTATTCGCTGTCAAATGATTCTTACAAATTATGCGCAAAGTTCAACACACGACGCACGAGCAACAAAAATAACACGCGATTACAAAAAAGCGAAACGACGCAACGCGCAACAACCTCGGAGGCAACTGCAAAGCTCGGCAGTTGAATAACAACTGCTGAGCGCAAGAGCGACATGGCGTTGCCACCCATTGGCGGAGAGAGTTGCCAGCTTGGCTTTTTGGAAGTTGGTTTGCTGCTCACCAACAGTGTTGTCACCTTAGCTTATATTTGGCTAGATTTGTTCAATTTGAATGAATACAAAATATTAAAACTTGTTATTAAACTTGTACAATGAATTAAAATCATTGTATATTTTTTGATTACACTATTTTTTAGTTTTTTGTTTTACTGATTTTTTTTTACAATTTTGGCGTATTTCGAATGAAAATTCTGGCAACACTGCTCATCGGCAATGCGTAATATTTATTACATATTATATTATATTAATTGGCGTTTTGGTTTGCCAGCAGCTTTTGTGCGCCTTATTTAACTATTTATTGCCCATATTTGAAACTTACCAATGTCAATAAATACAGCTGTAACTGCAATTTCTAGTTAAAGATAAGACTCATTTGCTAGCATTTTTAGCTATATTTATAAAAGTCTATAAAAGTGTATTTTTGTACAAGTATTTTACATAATGAGAATGTAAGAATTCGTTGCAATTGGCGGAAAATGTCGCGAAATTATCGTAGACGTCATTTATGCTAAGAATTTCAAAAACAATGAAAACTGCTTAAGAATTCGCATTTTGGCGTTTACGATACTTTCGCGCAAAAGTTTAAAACTTTAAAAATTGCCACAGTGTGGCAAGGCCGCAACAAACTTAATGCTGTTTAAGAGCTGCTTAAAATCCAATAATATTTTTTGAAAACAGATAATGGAATATAACAAATTTGTGCAAGATTTTGATTAGGTTCGTGCCTCAAGTCGGCAGTCTTCTGCTCGATGTCTGCGCTTATCGCGTCTCCTGCATTTCTTGCCACAATAGGCGGCAGTGAAGCAGCACTCCACTGTTGCCTCCCTGAGGCACAGCTGGCACCATCGCTTGCGCTTCGCCTGTTTGAGCTGGTCACGCAGCTGCACCAGCTCTGAGTTCCTGGCTGCCAACTCCTCCGACAACTGCTGCACCTGCTGGGACAAGTTAAGAACCATTGGCGTTGATTCATTGCTGGGAGTCGTGTCATCCGGAATCTCCTGCGTTGCCTGTGATCGTCGGCTGGTAGAGCACCGTCTTGCAGGTTGTAAGCGTTCCGGTACCTGCGGTGTTGTCGCAAGTTTGCGCCTCTTGGCTGAGGACGGTGTGGTTGAAGTTTGCCGTTTCTTCGGGGTTTTTACCTCATCGGCGTCCATCGTGTGGGACACCGCGTCGGACAAGGCTGCATTAGACTCTTCATTGGTGGCATAGAAGCTAAATACATCGATAGGCTTGCACAACAGAATCTGATGAACTCGAAGCTCTTTCATTGCCACGTTGAACTTTGCGGTGGGTTTCTTGGGAGCTGCTGAGTCATCATCGAGGGTACGAATGTCACGAGCCGGAATTAAAGCGCGTAAATTCGGCGATCCAAAGAACCGTACGTCATAAATGGTGTTTCTCTTCTGGATGACGCGTATGACCTGCAAGAGGCAATGGTTTTTGTCAGAGTCCACAGCGCTTATGATTTTTTATATATAGATTTAAAAGTCAAAGTTACATATATGCCGATTTAGGATAGGAACACTCACCTTCGCTGGCCAGAACGAACACTTGCCCTGCTTGGCGTAAACCAACTCGTGCCGTTGGGTGCAGGGCTTGGCGAACCAAAATTCGACCTTCTTGGACTCCGAGGAGTGCCGAAAGCAGTCGGAGCAGCGGCTGATCTCCCGTAAGTCGTGTGTCACATCCCGTATTAACCATTTTGTGGCTTTATACTCGTCACCATTGGTACCGAAGAAAACTGCTATATTGTGTTGCAGATCAAGCAAGTCCTCCAAAAATTCCGAAATACGTAGATATTTTTGACGCTCCAGGTTTTCCAAAATATCAGAAACGCCCAATGTGTCGTTGGTGAAGAGGATGCTGCCGATCAGCGCCACATCGTGGAAGCAACATCTCTTATCCATAAACTTGCGCACATCCGTTTTAAGCCAGGAATTATGCTGCTTCCACGAGCGGCTCAATAGCCCGTTCAGCTCTTCCTTGGACATAGGAGCATTCAGCAATTCGGGTAATTTTGACAAACGGCAAGCTGTGCACAATTGCAGCTCCTCGCTGTTGTCCTGCGGATCCTCCTCGTTCTTCAAAGGCACCGAATCTTGAGCTCTACGCTTGGGTTTTCGCGCGGGCTTTTCACTAACGTAGATGACGTCGTCTTGCTCCATCTTCAAGTTACCGTTGCACACCTCGTTGACATTGCTGTTGACGTCCAGCTCAAAGGAACTGTGCTGAGCTGTCTCCCTTGGCGGTTCAACTTCATTCTCCTCCTCAATGTCGGATTCATTTAAAGGAATCCTATGCGGCTGCCCCTTATTTGAAGGCACCACATAATTGGGCCTGCGTGGATTTGAGCGCCAACAGCCAGCATGGAAAGCCCGCACGCATAAGGTGCACTTCTGCAAGGCTGCAGCATCCGGCATGTGGCACTCAAAGCAATATAAGTCTTTAAGTCTAGCAATCTTCATGTGTCGCATCAGACGCAGCAGCGGTTTGTTGGCTTTATTTCTCGAAGGCTTTCGCTGCAGTATGCCACATTTGATGGCCCTATTGACTGTTTGTGCTGCCTCTTCTGTTTCGGTTAGTAATTTATAATAAATGTATAAGAATTGCGTTTTAGGGTGAAATAAAATACAACAAAATAAAGTTTTTTGTTTACCTTTCTTCATGATGGATCTCAAGCAACGCTCAAGCATATATTTTGGTACGTATTTTCCATTTTTCAGCTTCTCCATCCATAAAAGTAGCGTGCCCAGCGGTAAGCTAAAGTCCATGTTTTTTTATATTTTTTTTTTTTTCAATTTAATTTGGAAAATTTGAATTGAATTTCACTTGTATTCAGCAGCACAGATAAACTTCGAGTGCCATATATTTACTCAGAACAGAAGGCCCTAAGTAAAAGTTGTGCTAGTGTTGGTAAACTGTGGAAAGTTAGTGTCAATCAGCTGTTTGTCAATTGTAAATATTTGTATCGGACACTGCAGTGTTGGTAAACAGTAAATTGTCTGTTTGAAGGGTGCACACTCTCACTGAAAGCTGGCAACGCTGGCAATTCAAAATTGAACCGCCAAGCGTAATTTTAAAACTATTTTATGCAAACTTGTAAGTTAATTTTAAATGTAGACCAAAATTCACCTGGCATGTTTATTTGATTTATTTTTTATTGGCTCTATGCGCTTGGCACTATGTACAAAAACAAATATAACAATTATATCAATATCAATGTTAAACATTATTGGATTAAACAAATTTCTTTATGAGCTAATAACGACTTGATGCAGGAATGATTGCAAGTTTCTCTCACTGACTACAGCGTACAAATACAGCTAAAACGACGACCCATTCACTAAAATAACAACGAATACAGCTGACAGCCAATGCGCTTGCAAACATTCGAGACAACATAGGCCCCGGCCGAAATGGTCACAAACAACGTCAGCCAGCCAAGAAACGTGAATTCGCCCACTCTTGGCCGTATGTGCTGCTGTAGGCCCAGCCAACCACCATTGTCGATCAGCCAGTAGACCAGATCGTCCTCGATAATCTCGGCCAGGCCATCGACCAGACACTGCAGGTAGTCGTAATGGCCCTGCCGGACGCAGTCGATGGCAAAGCCGCCGCAGACGGAGAAGATGGAGATGATTTTGCCCCAGGTGATGCTGCTGCGAAAGAGATCCTTGGCGACCAGATTGAGTAGCATGGGCGCCATATCGCTGTCCTCCAGCTCCCCAAATGGAGCACGCGACAGTTGCCTAGAGATGTTGGTATAAACGCGCGGATGCATGCGCTCCAGCTCTTCGCCCATCTGCATAAATAAAAAAAAAAATTAATAACATTTAATTGACCAATAAAATGTAGGTATAGTGTAGAGGATGGGCTGATAAATAATCGGCCTCGGCAAGAAAACAAAACTTTTAGATATATAACTTTATTTATCTTTCAACATAATCTTCTTTCAGAGCAATACACTTTATCTGTCGATCCTCCAACTGTTGTGTGCCCTCAATGAAAAAGGATTGGTCAGGCTCCTCAAAGTAGGAATTTTTCTTGCTGTCCAATATTTAATAGTTGAATAAGACGGCCTGTCCCATGCAATTTTAATTTCTTTTTAAAAAGAAGGAAAGAAACTTTACATTTGTTTAAAAAAAACCAAAAGAAATCTATGTGACCGAATTTCACCAAACTTTTTGTAATATCGGCTAATAAGTTGTACTATCCAAAAAAAATTATGGATATTATAAAACAATCGTTTCCTCTAGCCGGGGTTAATTACTTATCAGCCCACCCTCGTAGCATGTACTTACCGTATTGAGCGCTGGAAACACTTCGTAAACCACATGTGAGGATGGCTCCAATATATTACGTAGTCTTTGTATCACCTTCCGATTGAGCACCCCGGCTCTGCGCAGTCGTGCTCTAATATACTGCCCGCATAGACATTTGCCCTGGGAATAATAGAAATAAATAATAATCAATTCGAATCTAATCAAATCAAATCAAATCGAATTCAATTAATGGGCAATTCAATCAATATTCTACGCTTTTGATCTTTAGCATGTGTGGCATCGAGAGTGCCAAAAGAGCTGTGTGAAGTGCACGCCTCTCAGGTGGATTCATCAATTGCTAGTCAAAATTTCCGGTAAAACCCAAATCGCGTAATTTATGAATTCTGGAAATAGTGCTTGAGATTTTGTTGTTGCCTTTGCTCTCGACATTGGCCAATGAAAATTGTTATTGTATATGTTTGGATTTTCGCATACACTTTGCGAAGGGTGTTCTAATTATGTCATTCAATTTGTAGCAGAGTTTATAGATATTCGTAGTACGAGTGCTATATAAGAAATTATTATGTTTGCATAGCTCGTTTATATAACTTTACTGTCATTCGGTCGAATATTGACTGAGTGACTGACCGACTTGCTATCAAACCACAGCACAAACGGCTGTCGGCCAGCGAGAGTTCGGTCAGTGAGAGTTCGGCCAGGGAGAGTTCGGTAAGCGAGAGTTGGGCAAGCAAGAGCTAGACGGCTAGAGCTAGACAGAGAGAGCTTAAGCAACGAGAATTCGACCAGCATAAGTTTGGTCAGTCAGAGTCGGGCAAGCGAGAGTTGAGCTAGAGAGAGTTGGGTCAGCAAGAGTTGAACAGCAAGAGTATCAACCCTCCTAGGAGTTGGCGTCATTATCTTTTATTATCAGTTTTGTTATATTTTGTGGTCCCTATTAGTATATATGTATATGTACATATGTATATATTATTACGAAAAAGTTATATGTATCCAAAATTTGGCTGAAATTTTATGCTTGTTCTAAACTTATGAATGACACCTGTTAAATTTCATTCACACATTTATTTTGCACATTAAAAATGCAAAACGCGGCAAATATAAACAGCAGGAAAGAGAAACTATAGACTACAACATAGGCGGGGAGTACTTAATATTTGGTTATTTTAATTAGATGTTATATACATTTAGCAGGCGCCAGTCAAGAAAGTGAAAAGCAAAGCAAGAAATGCATGATCTACGATGTTTACACTTGGACAATTGAATTGCAAGCTGACAAAACAATATTTGAAATTAGCAAACAGAATAAATTATTGCATAAGTACGCAGAGCGCTCTAATACTCGAAATATATTATATACCTATATAGATATATCTAGCTGTTTAATTTACAATGTCATGCCGCTCGCAATTGCCATCGACTGTGTTTTTTTGTGGATTTATTTTGTTTGCACAATTAGCGTTTGTCATGCCAAGCAACTTATGAAAAACAATCAACGAATTGTGTCTTGCAGTCCAAATAATAATAATAATAATAAAATAATAAATAGGCGAACCCTTGACCTTGCACACAGCCATATTTATTGAAATGCTGACAAGTCTATTGAAAGCTGAAAATGCCATTTGCCAATTTGGTAATATCTAATGGTTAATCAGCTCCGAAGAGTTTAATTTACCACACGCATAAATCCATCAATTTGTTTATCTTCACAAACCAGACAGACATTAAACTGTTCAACAGTAAAACTTTTGCCTATTTTACTCGACTTTTTTAAGGTTTTTTTTTGCTGGAATTCATCAACCCAAATGCGAACTCGTGTATATTATGTACACTTATTTTTAGTTTTATTTGGGGAACTCTTTTTCCCAAGTTTCTTATTTTGTTTGCAGCTGTTTGGCTATCGTTATGTTCTTTAGTGCGAAGCAATTGTTTACATTAGCATACGCTTACAGTGCCCGCTGCTAGTTATGCAACAAGTTCATAAAATAAACAATAAATATTCCCTTATTCCATTTTAATTTTATTCATTTATTTCTAGTCCATTTTGTCGTAATAATTCGCTCAGCTCAGCTCAGCTAATCAGTGCATGATTAATAAATGCAACATTTATTTACTTTTTTTTTGTTTTTGTTTTATTTGTTTTTTTATAAATATTATTTAATAGCAAACAAACGCAGTCAACACATTTCAAAGTAAAAAAAATACTTGCATTTCGTATTAATTTATTTTCTTGTTATCAGCCGAGATAAACAAATTGCTGAAAATCAACAAATGAACGAAGGCAACAATACAACAATAAGTACTGCAACCTATTACAAATGCGTATAGTTTTTGCATATACTGTACGTTTACCGTAACAATTAGGTGTCAAGGGAGTACAATGGTTGTTCTGCCTGGCCCAACTAATTAAAATTGTTTTCGATAAGTACTTTTATGTTGTACACAAACAAAAATGGCACCACCAAGTGTTTTTTATATATTTTTTATATTTTTTATTTACCCAAATTTATAAAAAAAAAAATATGCATATCAATATGAAAATTGTTTGCACAG
Organism: Hypselothyrea guttata; assembly: GCA_035045125.1. Taxonomy (NCBI): domain Eukaryota; kingdom Metazoa; phylum Arthropoda; class Insecta; order Diptera; family Drosophilidae; genus Hypselothyrea; species Hypselothyrea guttata. Next base: position 11,578 of record JAWNNJ010001364.1, read on the forward strand.
CTTTTAATACCCTGTTTGTCATTGCCTAAAGAAAGGGGATTTAATTAGCGAAGTAATATCAGCAAAAAATAAACTAATCGAAAGGTTTTTATTTCGGAATAGTACGTCAGTATCTCCCAAGTTTGGTTTGGTTTCCGCTTTCGGTACGTCTAAATAATATTTAAAAATATAATAAAATTCAATTTAAACTGGCTAAATAAGTTCTTTATTCAGACTTTTAAATTTGTCTATATAAACTCAAATAGATTTAATCAGTATTTAAAGTATTTGATGAGAAGCAGAAACCGTAAATAATAGTTAAGAGTTTAAAACTATATTCAATTCTGAAATTTAATTTGAATAATAGAAATTGAAAATACAAATAATTATTAAATTAAAAAAAAGTGTTTATCTAATCAGCAAATTTTTTTAAAGTACGGCCCCAAGTTAAATAAATGTAATTACTTCAGTGTTGTTTTAAAGCGAATATTGATAAGCAAACTGCCCCTATTATTCTCAATGCTTGCTACAGGGTATTCCCCAGTCGCACTCTGTGTTTTTTGTGCATTTTTATCGCAACTTACCTGATTAATAATTTCCATTTTGTACTCCTGATAGTTGGTCATGGTGCGTGTGCTGCTGGCCAGCGAGGAGGTGGAGGCGGCGCGGGTCATATGCCCCGGCACGCCCCCAACGCCCAAGCTTACGCTGCCCCCCGTCAGCGAGGATCTGCCATTGAGGGGGGTGCGCAGCGCCTTCCAATCGCTGGCGGCCGTTGCGATGGTGCCGCGACGATTGGCGGTGTAGATCTCATGGTCAAGAGAGGAGGATTTGAATTTGGCCAGCTTGGGAGTGGGCGTGGAGCTGCCCTTAACAGCTGTTGTTGCATGCACTTTGTTGGTGGGGGAGGGGGCGACAGCTGCTGTGCTTGTTGCTGCCATGGCCATGGCAATGCTTGGCTGACTCTCCTCTCTCGCTCTTTCTCTCTCTCTCCTCTTTCTCTCAGCTGCTGTGCTCTGAGCTTTGAGTGCAGTGCATGTAATGTTGTTGTAAAAGCTGAGCTTTTGTTATGCGCCTTGTTTTGTGCTTTTTTGGAGTTTGATAAAATCAGTAAAAACCGAATCAAAATCAAAATCAAAATACAAATCGAGAATAAATGTTGCAAACGAACAGGCGAACTGACGAACCGACGAACGAACGGCGCACAAAAAGGAAAACAACTAAAAAACTTGTTCAAGCTGCGGCTGTTGCTTTCTTTTTGCTCTTGCTTTTATTGCACGCTTTTATTTTTATTTTCTTGCACCTTTTCTGCTTTGCTTCTTGCTCTGCCTGCTGTGCTGTGGCGCGTGTTTATGTGTTTTTACTGTTGCCTTGCTTTGAACTTTTAACCGAGAAATCAACGGCACAACAAAAACAAAAACAATACACAAATGTTGTGTGTGAGCGGTCGCGGGGGGAGCGGGGGAATTGCCGCCCGATGTTCTAACGCGTGAGAGTGTGCGCCGTTAACTCAGCTGCTGCTGGCTGCGCTGCCCGCTTTGGGGCCGAGCTCCAAAAAAAGCACGCAGCGAAAGCTCGCGAGAGCGAGACAACCAGACAGCCGCTCTCTTCGTCATGCATCAATTTCAAACAGCCGGCCAGCCAAAAAACACCAAAAAAAGCAACAATTAATTAAATTAAGAAATAAATGTAGCAATTATTAATATATTTGCAAGCGAAATTCGCCAGGCAGCTTTTGTTAATACTAAATTTGTGTTAATCGCAGATAAGTTGTTATCGATCGCCATGCTATCGATATGCACTGCTTTGGTATATGGGCCTTGTCCAAGCATGGTCACACTGCGCAAATGCGTGCGCAAATTCAAATTTTCAGCTTGCAAATCGTTGATAGGTTTTCGGTATCAATGTGTTAATTATAAAGCGCACAAACATAACCAACAAAATTAAACCAAATGCAACACCAATGACTAGCGTCGTCCATTCCAGCGGATTTAGGCTGTTGCTGGTGGGCAGCACATGTGTGTTGATGCCGCTCTAGGGATATAATACTGTAATAAGTCTAAATTTGTTTGGTTACTTGAATGTACGCTCACCCAGCCGCCATTCTCATTGATCCAGGGCACCAGCTCGTCCTCAATCACCTCGGACACGCTCTCCATGAGCTTCGGCAGATACTCCGGATGTCCCTGACGCACGCAGTCCACCGATAAACCGCCAGCAATGGCGAACAGCGAAATGACCTTGCTCCAAGTAATCTCCACACGGAAGAGTTCGCGACCCACGGCGCCAAGTAAGAGGCTAACGGCATCCGGCGAATGAAACTCGCCGCCAGGATTACGGCAAATCTGCCGTGCAACGCCATTGTAAATGCGAGGATGCATGCGTTCCAGCTCATCGCCCAACTGACAGGAAAGTAAAGATAATTCTTCGATATTTAAAATATATAAATTTATATACTATACTCACCACCTGCACGGCTGGAAAAACTTCCCTTACGATGCCCATGGTAGTATTGCCATTGCCCAGAATGCTGCGTATGCGCTGCAGTCCCAGCTTCTTATTGAATAATCCCGATCGCCGCAGACGCCGTTTGATATAGTGTCCACATAGACAGCGTCCCTGCAGCATATATAGCAATTCATTATAATTTAATCGTATTTTAAACAAATAGTAAAAATATTTGGAAGCTGGTATTCTAAAGACATTTTTTGTTGCATACACAAAGTTTAATTTTACTATGATATTCTTAATTACTATTAAAAATATCTAAGGAAATGATATTCCAATCGCAGAATAATCAGAAAAAATTCTCATTTATAGAACAGTGGAATCTAGAATATTAAATGGATGAATTTTAGCTGGAAGCTCTTAAGAATTCATCTAAATGCTAATAAGCATAAGCATTCCATTTATTAAATAAATATCTAAATATTTACGTACATTTTAATATTTATATTTTTATCTAATCGGAAATTACTATTGGATAAGTTATTATTAATATAATATTATAATATAATATTTGAAAAAGGAATTAAAATAAATGATATAATCTTTAAAAAACTGAAAGCTCCTGACAACTCATTTAACTGATAACAGATAAGGATAAACATTTCATTCCAGTCTCAAATATATGTTTTTATAATTTTTTTAATTGTTAAAAATATTTAAAATCAATATGGTAGGATATATTTTTAATTGTTAAAAATATTTAAAATCAGTATGGTAGAAGCTATTTTAAATATGTCTCTAAAAATGGGTATTTAGAATTTAAAATAGATCTTTTTTTTTTGTAACTGAAGCTCACCTGTGTGATGATATCCTGAGCGGGTATTTGAGCCGCCTTCCAGCCAATTGTGTAGGACAGCTTCCGGGTGACGACGTCGCTGACGTTGCTAAGTCGCCGGCGTGTCGTCTCCCGCTGCCCCACCTCGAGCAGGGCGGCGGAGTGGAGGGTGGCGGGGAAGCTGAACTTGCGTCGGTTCTGCGCCTGCAGCAGACGCTCGCTCTGTGTGGCTGCCATGGGAAAACCGTTGCTGAAATTATCGTTATTCGTTGGGTATGATGTGCCTGGCATTGTGTGGGGTTCCGTATAGAACAGTGAGATCCTGGGAAACATTGGCAAGAGTTGGCATAACAGACACATGCATAATTCGAACACTTAACTACGCTAATATCCGTAATCGATAGCAGTAATCGATAAGTGCCTAACGCGTTTAATTACGAAACATTTGCTGTGATATCGATGTCGTAAACCGAGTTAAGACAATTAATTGCCGTTCGTTTTGTGGCAAATTTCTGCACGTAGTTGTCAATCTTTTTGGGTGCCAGTGCCCCAGAGAGATTTTTATCTATTGCTGCAATTGCAGCTAACGGTAGATGCAACTGTAACCGATTGTAACCGATTGTAAATGGCTGTCAAGGCAGAAATCTCAGACAACTGCAGCAACTACAACTGTTTTAATGATCTGCGAGACAAACAGACAATTACAATCAGAAAACATCAAAAAATAATTGCATCAACTCATAAATGTCATGCTGCAATTGCATTAAATTAATTAATGACATCATGAGCAGGTTTCAACTAAGTACAAGTACAATAATGCTTGTATTTTATAGTTGAAAATTAATTTCATATACGAAATCATGTTCGTTTAATTATCATATTTATACACAGCACAAAATTATGGCTTTAAATTTCTACAATTAATTTATACATAAAATTTTGTACTATTTATTTATCTCATTTTTATATAAATATATATAAAAATAAATCATGTTTATATAAATCTGTTTGAATTTAATAATTATACGAATTTACTTAAAATATTAATATTTAATCTACATACATATATCTTTAATTCCCTATATAAATATTTAATAAAATATATAACATTAGTGAAGTTTTACATAGTATATTAAAAAAATATATATATTTATATTTTCTATGGTTAAAGTTTAAGTTTTATTGACCCAAATTTGCTAATATTAAATAAATAAATAAATAAATATCCAATTCCCAAAACAAATATTTAATAAAATATAGTACATTATTAATGTTATACATATATTAAATAAATAATATTTATTTATATTTTCTATTTAGAAATATTTATTTATTTTTGATATACACAAAATTAATATTTTTAAATTTTACGAGACATATTTATAATAGTAATATTATACCAACATTATTTTTATATTTTTAATAAAAAATTTATTTTTTTAGTAACGTTATGAACATATTAAATTTTTTTCTCAGTGCAATAACCAACTACTGTGGGCTTTCTTATTGTTTCTTGCTGTTATTGCTATTGTTAATGATGATTTCTACTTTGTCTGCCCATCTTTGGGCACATTAACGAGTTTGATTGGCGCTTGGGACATTGGTTTTGTTTTGGCCATGTCTCATGCGATATTGGCTGAGATCTGCAATATGGCCAAAATGTTGTTGGGAATGCTTGTTGTCATTAGTTGTCCGGCAGCCGCATGTCAAATGGTCAAATGCTCAAATGATTTGTGGCTGCGACAAGTGCATTGAGTAAAGCTCAAGCTGAGGTGTCGCTTATAGGTATTATCTAGGGAGTACGAGAGTGCAAGGCAATTAGTTTTACATAACCTGGCCCAATAAATCCCGTCGTGATCAAGGAAAGTCTACCAAACAAGCAAATCGTGTGCTAGAAAGTAAACTGAGCTTTTCGACTTGCCACACATGCCACAATTAGGTCAACTTCCATATCACGATTATCGGTGCGTTTTGAAGCTTATAAAAGTACGCCCTCAACCGATTGGAAAAGTCAGTTAAACCACAGAATGTCAGCCAATTGGATGTACTATATCTTGCTGTTGTTTCCCTGTGCTCAAGCGGATGTGGCTCACTTCTTTGCTGCCCCAACCGAATTTGGCAATTATCTGCATGGTCAAGCGCCCTTTCAGCTGCCCCCTACGGCCTATGGAGCCCCTGCGCCCACTCCGGCGCCTGTGGCACCCACAACCGAGTTCAGCCTGCCGGAGATTATAGAGAATCGCAGCGTCAAGAGCCTTGCACAGACCCATGGCAATTTTATACCGCTCAGCCAGCATTATCTGCCCCCTGCCCTTGTGGAGCGTCCCAGCTACGAGAGTCCTAAGCCAATGTAAGTGTGAGCTAAGCAGACATAACCAGAGATCGAAAATATATCTTTTGAACCCAGTAGGGAATTATGAAAATTTAAAAACATTCGTGATTTGTTATTCAATACCATTCATATGATCATCACATGTTCTTGAAGGACATTTATCTTTTCTGATAAAAATCGACAAATAACTTTTATTTTATAATTTATGTTTTAAAACGTATAACAATTACGATCCTGGATACAATTGTACCTCAAGTCAATTCACTCTTGCAGCGATGAGCTCAGCGGTTATTACTACCAGAAACCCAGCAGCACTACAAGAATCCCTAAAACAACAACTACAACACCACGTCCCATCTTTGTGCAGGAGGAAAATGATTTGGAAGGAGATCCTGGCTACGATTATCATGCACCCTCCACCCCAGCGCCCGTCTATCTGCCCCCGGACAGCAATACCGAGCAGCAGCAGCAGCTGCGCCTGCGCCTCAAGGACATGCGTTGCCTGCAGCAGGGATACTTCCGGGCTGTCCTCAAGCTGGACAGCTTCCTGGGTGCGTCTCCCGTGCTGGACAACGATGCGGATGCAGAGCAGACAGCCAATTGTGAGCTGAAGCTGTCGCAAAGCTTTCTGCTCTTAGACATTCCAAGCAGGGATTTTGAGCGATGTGGCGTGCAACCCTGTGGTCAGGATCTGTGCCTGCGCTTGCGCTTTCCCGCCATTCGAGGTCTGCGTACCGCCAACGACGCCATCTTGACGCTGCACTGCAAGACGCAGGAGCGGGTGGCGGTCAAGACGCATGCGCTCAAAATGGCCATATCGAGTGAAGTGTGGGTACTGCAGAGCTTAGAAACAGCTGACAGAACATAGAGAGCTATCTATAATACTTATTTTCTGTCTCTTTTTGCAGCCAGGCACGCAGCACTGGCAGCTATGCGCATGGGGGCAGTCAGAATGCCTTTCGCACACACGTGGAGCTGCTGAGACGAGGCTCCAATGGCTACACCCGCCAGCTGGAGCATAACGGCGCCGTGGAGCTGGGGGAGGAGCTGCTCCTACGCGCTCACGTGCTGGCAGGAGATGGTAAGACCAAAGGGAGGGAGAAAGAGCGAAGCAGCTAAAGTGATCTATATATGATCTATTTGATCTACAGGCTGGAACTACACCAAGCTGAGCGATGTGCAGCTGCAGCGCATCTCTGCCAACGGAGAGCTGCTCAACAGTGCTCAGCTGATCAGTGGGCGTGGCTGCCTCAATCCCGCTATGCACAGCGTCTGCTCCCATGCCCCAAGCGCCGAGCTGCCCCTGGGCCAGCGTTTTCACTTCCGGGCCATCATGTTTCCGGGCATGCACAGTGGGGACGTGCTGGTCATGTCCATGCGCATCACCGGCTGCCTGGAGCGTGAGGATTGCCAGCTAAGCACGCAGGATTGCCTGCCGGTGTCCGTGGCACAGCGCAGGAGACGGGACACGCTGCGGCATGCGAGGGGCAACGGCACGGAGGCAACTGAACTGTCCCACATAACATTCAGAGTGATAATGCCGCAGCTGCAGCTGGAGCAGCCAGCGACTGAGAGCGAATTACCAACTGAGAATATTGCACAAGTGTCGAGGTCTTTGGCGCTCTTCGGCAGCTTGGGCTTTGTTCTGTTGCTGCTGGCAGTGGCGATCATAGCGCTCTATAAGTTCGGGAAGTAGTGGAAAACAACGGGAAGAGAGAGGCGGAAGGAAGAAGGGGAAATGCAAAGAGCGAAGAGAGCAAGAAACTAACGAAGGGAATATTGTAGAGCAGTGGTGCCTACTTCATAGCTCTCGCTGTTCCTTAGCATATGGGGAGAGCCCTTGCTTATGGGGAGAGCCTCTACAACAGTGGTGTTCAAACGGAGAGGCTCTCCCCATAAGCAAGGGCTCTCCCCATATGCTAAAGAACAGCGAGAGCTGTGGAGTGGGCACATCTGTTGTAGAGCATAGAGAGAAAGAGATAACGCAGTAGAGCAAGTTTCTAGGTAAGCCCGGAGAGCTGCAGAAAACGGATAAGAACCAGGAAATAGATAAGGTATAAATTAAATGGAAACGGATAATTATGCGTTCAAAAAGTAAAGTGGAGTAAGAGAGGATACTTATAAAAAATATGAGTAAAGTGGTATGGAGAGAAGTTTAAAAGTTAAATAATCAATGAAAAACAATGCGAAATATGAAATAATATTTATTTAAATAAATATGTTTAATAGTTACTTTATCAAAGAAAACAAGGCCAAAAAATAAATCATATTGAGTTAAAGAGGTTTATAGATTAAATAATAAAAAAAACAAGGCCAAATAATATAATATATTTACAAAATACAGCACGTGAAAGAAGGCATGATTTAAGCAAAAGGAAAAGAATCAGTATTTGGTAAGTTCAAGAAGCGAATAAAATAATGCCAAATAAATAAAAAAAATTTAAAAAGAAAACAAGAGAGGCAGGGCAACAAATAAGAGAAGCTCAAGAGGACCTCATTTACCATTCTCTTCTCTTTTCTGCGTTTACTACTGTTCCCGCTTTATTCTTTATTCTTAAACTCCCAGCCCTATCCCATTATCACTGATTTTATTATATTTATAAAATACAGCGAATAAAATATGTATTGCCAAATAAATGAAAACATAAAAATAAAAACAAGAGCGGAAGGGCAACAAACAAGAGAAGCTCAAGAGGACAGTCTCCTCATTTACCATTCTCTTCTCTTCCTACTTTATTCTTCATGCGCAAACTCCCAGCCTTATCGCATTATCACTGATTTTTCTCCTTCTCTTTTTAAACTGCAATCTACCTCTCTGCACTGCGTGCCTCCCCTGCCCTACTCCGCATTCAATTTTTGTTTCTCTCTCGCTGCAACTGGCGTAACTAAAATTCCATTAGCCACACCCAGACTTAGCCACAAAAAAATCAGCTCGGCGCTCCATCAATGTTATCAGCGGCGCCAATCCAGGCCAAAACCGGAGCAGTTCCTTGATCGGGGCAGCTTATCGCTGGCTCAGCATCAAGTTTAACCATTTTGGGCTACCTGGAGAACAGAAATTAGCACTTAATAAAATGTAATTTATGTTCATGTCGCTTGTAATTGAGCGGGGCCTGAGAAATAAAATAAAAATAAATGTGAAACATACACATAGCTCCATAAAACATGACGCGACCATTGCGATTACCAAACGGTGCGCAATTTCAAAATTGCGGTTTTGTGATTTTTGATTTTATGGCAAAAACGTAACGAAAACTCGGCGGAAATTTTGTCACGTTTTCACGCTTGGAGCACATTTAATGAAACCAAATACGCAAAGAACTCGCTTTATGGCATTGTTATTTGGTGCAATTTGTAGTCATTTCTTATGTTAATTCCCAAAGGCAGCCACGATAACCCTCCCCCCGGTAGGCGGGGGGCTTGAAATTAACTCCAATTAGTCGCTGATTGACAGCCTAATACAACCGAGTATTCGACTTGGTCATATACAGATATAATTACTGACTCAGCTGATACCGAGCAAACACTCTACTTGCAGGCAATTTTGGTATTAAATGTGGGGTATGTGTTTCGCTAAATACGAGTTCTCCAGGGGGTATTCGATACACTTATTACTAGCGAAGCGTATATTGCTAATACTAATTTGATTGCACTTTAGAATGAGCTGTGACGTCTTTCAGAGCTTGCATATAATAAGTAAGTTAGTATTATTTATTATATTTGAAAATATGAAAATTCTTTGGAAATACCTTTCTTATTAGGTACTAAAATCATAGCTTTTTGAGCATTATAAAAATATTAATAGATAATAAAACTTATACGAAATTAATACTATATCAAAAAGCAGTTTTAAATAAAAAATATGCCAAATAGTTGCCACAAACCCACGTTGGGCGCCATGTATTGAAATATGGATCACAACATTAATTAAATGGGTTCTAAAATCGACATTACTGAACCAAATACAAAGGTAAATTACTTAATCATTTAAGATCAAAATATGTGAAATAAATTGGACATAAATAGTTCAATTTAGCACTAAGATACGCCTGCATTCTTGCCTCTCAGAACTGAGCTGCGTGTGGCTTTAGATCAAAATGCAGCGCATCTTGCTCCATATTCCCAACAGATTCGACTGAACAGGAGAAACAGCTGTGGGATGCAGTAATCCCCTAGTAGACGGCGTCTCGGGAGGCACGTTAAGATTGTTGATCACATAACTGGCAAGTGGCATGCACCTTGTGGTTCGGCTGTTAGGCCTACTCAAAGCTAATTAATAAAAGCGACACGTTTGCAGCGCCATTGCATGTGTTCCCGGGGGCAACAACAACAACAACAAACATGCAACATTCAACGTGCAACGTGCAACATGCAGCAACTAAAGCAACTGCAGCAACAACATGGATAACAACTACTTTGTCTTTGTCGCAAATGGCAGGCAAAATGTTTACTGAGTGCACATAAATTAAGTGTCGAATGTGCGTCTGTCCGACTGTCCGTATGTCCGACTGTCCGGCTGTCCGTCTGTCCGCCTGTCTGTCCGTTCAAGTTGGCGCTTAGCTTTTGTAGCCAATAAATACCCCGCATTGGGTTGGAGTAGAGTTGAGTTGAGTTGTTTCTAACTTCACTTTGGCTAACACTACTTAAGCCAACAATTTACACTTTTCATTCCGCAACCGAATCGAACGTTTGTCCATTTGTCCATTTGGCCAGGCCTAAATGTTTTTCATGTCTCTCGCTCTTGTAATGCTTAAATTAGCGACTATTTAGTGCCCAATTTAGCAGCTTCTCATAAATATTGATGAATGCACTTCGGGCAAGTACAACATACGAGCATTTTCAGCTTTCAGTTGTCAATGAACTGCTAAAAAAAATACTTGTATTAAAATACTACGTGTTCATTTAGCTGAAAAATTTAAGAAGAAATCAGATATAGTATATAAAGAAATTCTCAAAAAGAGTGGTAGATAAATTTTTAAATATTTTTAAAGTAAGTTTTAAGAATCTAATATTTTAATAATATTTTTTTTGATTTTTTTAATCGATGGCTTCTTTAATTTTATTCTGAACAAAAGCCTTTTCTTTGAAATTAATCTAGCAATATTAAATAATATTTAACTAACGTAGTAACTGAAAGAGTAAAAACAATTATAATGTATGTATTATTTATGAACTTACTGTAGTTGTATATCCAGAATAGTTTGAGTTATGTGAAAGCTGTAGAAATTTATGGCAAATATACAAAACCCCCAAAAATTTGCTGATGTTAAAATAGAAAAATCCATAAATCATAAAATTAGCAACAAAACTAATGCAAATTCAACTGCTTTAGGCTAATTCCCAAACATTTAAAGGCCTGTGTTTAGTTAAGACTTGGTTAATCTGTCAATTAGCTTTAACACCTCCTCGTCTTACGCATTGACTGAATCGCATGCCCATTGGCTAATCAAAATGGTAATATTATCATTATCACATCGCTTAAAATGTCAACGCCTCAACGTGCTCATTAGCTGTTTTTATTAGCCAAATGTGTCAACTGCTCAAGTTAACATTCAATCGTCATGTGCCATTGGCTTGAAGTAAGTTAAGATCGAGCTCGGTCTCGCCTTAAATAAATATCAAACGTTTTGGCTAATACAATGCGGGGTTTATTTAGTTATTTATGTAGCATTTTTTTAGCTTTTTAGCTTTTTTATTGGCTGGCAACTTGTTTGTTTTTTACTGCCAGACGCAGTCTGTGTCTGCGTTCGAGTAGGATTATTTTAGTTTTTTTGTTTTCTTTTCCTAACATGTTAACATTTGTGTTATTGATTTTTTACAACAGTTGACAGTTACGCGAAATCCCCGTTTCGATTCGGCATTTCAATATATTCACTATAATAGTAACTCTTTTATTTTTATTGACTGCGCATTTTGCTCTGCTTCGCAGCCAACATGACAAACGATTGGCGCAATTTGACTTTCGAATTGTGATTGGTTTATCAAATAACAGTTCATTAAAATGCCATAAAGCATTTAATTGCATTTTTTTGATAGTCTTAGCCAAACAAAAATGCAAGATCAGCATTTATTGCTTTCGGTTTAATAATGAAAATTTATTATATATTTTCATATAGTATGAACAAATAGGTTTGCGATTTCTGGCAGTTTGATAATGTCTATTAAATGATAAGAAAATAGACTGGACGGACAGAAACTACCTATTAATTTATTTTATATTTAATTCAAAGTATTATTTAATTCAAAATGTAATAATTTAATATATGAGTCAGTTTATTTATATAATTGTAAAATAGAAATAAATTCTAAGCAGCAATGTGAAGTTAGATTAAAAGAGGTTTTCTATACTCTATACCCAAAAACTATATAATTAAATATAAAAACAGGGATAATTTATATTGAATTATTCTTTTGTATATTTAAGAATTTATAGTAAAATGTATAAAATGGTTAATATGGATTTAATGATTTATATTTAAAGCTGTATAATTTATTGTTCTTTGTATTGTATGTTTATAAAAGGTTTTATAGTAAAATAGGGAATATTTTACTATAAATTTATTTATCTATATTTATATGTATATTTAAAGTTTTGTTTATAATTTTTGTGTCATTCATTTTATTTATTTTTAATTTATATTTCATTGTACTACTATTTTATTTTGAACATTTTGAACCGACAAACCCTTACGATCTGCTGGGCATAACAATTACAGTAGCTTTTCGTTACTGAATGGCGTTGGCCTCAGGTGTTTTGCAATTTCGATGGGAATCATTAAATACTACTATATCGTATTGTTAATTTTGCACTTTTCAGTTTAGACCATGTTCAGAGCGGCCTATTTACGTCATTCAATTCAAGCGTGTAACAAATAAAAACTAACAGCCTGCCATGAGCTCTTGTTAATTGCAATATGGCAAATATTGGGTCTAAAGCATAAGACTAGGGCCCAGACCCGGCTATTATTCATGTTGACTCAGTGAACTACAATTATAAATAGTAATATCGCTATACATATTATATTGTTTGTTCGTTGAATGCCCATTGAAGTTGACTGAATAACACCAGGCCTCTGTTTAATGAGGCCTCATAATGCGTGAAGAGTGTACACTGAGAGAAAATATTGCAGCATTTTAATATTGTGAATTATAAAATTTAAGGCAATTTTATTGCATATTAAAATTTGCATTTGTGTAAATAATTCGAACACATTTATTTAAATAATATATATCAATATATAGATATTTATAAAATAGTCAGATTTATAAAACGAAATATCTAGAAAAATATCTGAAAATAAATATAAAACTAAGGCAAATATTAAAATAAATGAATAGTGGGCATTTTAAAAACTGTACTCAAAAATCAGCCTAGAGTGTGAGGCTTTTATAGGCTATGATATAAGTTTTTATTATATTATATTTTTATATTTTATTATTATTATTATACCATCATTATTACACTATATTCTTATCTATAGGTTTTTATTAAAATCTAAAAATTGTCGACAACATGGGCTAACAAACATTTAAAAGAATTTTTATCGGTACAACAAATAATTCTTCTGAAATTATGCATGTTACAAAAGCGCTGAAACCCACACAGATAATAGAGAAATAAACTCTCGATCGAAATTGTTTATCTCTGGCTTGCTTGGGTGTATATATTGTCATTCTCCTACTCCACAAACATAAACATAATTTGCCGTAATTCCACTTTACCGTATTTTAAAGCGGAATTGTCAGCCTATGTCAATAAACTCGGCTGGTTTAGTAATTCGAGCAAAAAAGCAAAAAAGCAGAAAAAAGCCACATAATAAAGAAACATTTATAGCACAGTGATTGCATTCGTAATGTGGGTGTGCTTATGAGTGTATTCAAACAACAACAACAACAACAACAGCAACAAATAGAACTCACTACACTGACACAACAGTAACAAGAGCTCAGCAGAAAAGGAAGGAGAAACGAAATTAATTAAAGCAAATTCGAGTTGACCTCTTTCAACTTTTATCTCTGGCTCAACGGTTTATTTATTGTGCTTGGCATTATTGCAATAATTGGCTAAATAAATGTTAAAGCCACGCCAGCATTTCGCTTATCAGCACATAATTTCATTGATACGCGCACTTCTCGCTGTTTATCTTTTAGTATCGGATGCGCAGTTGGCGCTGATTATAAGTATATATACATATAAAAACACAATACGGAATCGGAATATATATAGCAGAAATAATAGTTGTAGCTGTTTGCGTTGTATTGCATGAAAATCGCCTAATTAACTATGCATTGCGCGTTTTTGGGGTCTTGAGTATTCACGGTCACAGTTTTGGCCGAAGGTTTTTATGGTTATCGGTTTGCACGTTCATAAATCATCAAATAGTAACAAATGCCACAAATACATAAAGCAACAATTGCAGTTTAATTGTATTAACTCAAATTTAAATAATAATAATTGATTTGCAACACTACGAACACTACAAACACCAACCAGTTAAAAGTAAAAACGGTAGCCGCAAACGATCGACACGCGTTAAACTCGAGCGTTGCAAATGAAATGAAAACCAAAATCAAATAAATACAAAAAAGGCGCGTCGATTCAACTGGCTGCGCTAGTGTTGGAAAACGTAGTGTTGCTGCCACTAGGCGATACTTCGTGTGGCTCTATCGATGTATCGATAGTACGATACAAAGGGCTGCAGAGAGACGCTCACAGCTCGCGGTGCAATATTCTTTAAGTGCAATAAATAGCAACAAATAATTTGCGAAAATGTCGCTGCGTATTATACAATATCAAAAAACAGATGGCACAATTGTGCCCATCACAGGGTCAGTGATGATTCGACCTAAAATACAACAGCCGCCGCCACAACAAAAAATAATCAAGGTATACACACAGACATACACACACACACACGCAACTAAAATGGCACAGACTTGTATGCATGTGTAAGTAGCAACAGCTGTCTGCACGCGGTCTGGCAACGCTCGCAACATGTGCAATAGCCGAATGGCAATTAAATTCCACAAATTACGTTTTACAATTGAACAATAATTGTTTATAAACAATGCATTGCAGAAGCTGACAGGCACCAGCATTATACTCCGCAAGCTGCCAGCAGGCGCGATCATCAAGACGGGCATGAAGCGCAGCGGCGGCAGCACAACAATAACAACGGGTGAGCCACTGGGATACCCTGTAGACATCCAGTGAAACAGTGTTGATAGGTTTGGCAGCATGTACGTAACTGCTGAGCGATTGTTAATCGATATTTGTTGTCGTTGCTCACATAGCTCAATCGATTAATTTAAATTTGTTTGAGTATTTTCCATTATTTTCAATTACTTGATGTTATTCAGTTGTGTTTTGTATTTCGTGGAGTTCATTTCGGAATTTTTTTAATTTAATTTTTTATTTGTGGTATTTTCATTTATATCCAGAACTGCTGTACGACAAAGACATAGTTTCCTGGGGTCTGTTCTGGGGCCTGTCCTGAGGCTTATCCTGGGGTCTGTCCTGGGGCCTGTCCTGGGGCTTGTCCTGGGGCCTGTCCTGAGGCTTGTCCTGCGGTCTGTCCTGATGCCTGTCCTGTGGTCTGTCCTGAGACCCAGTCCATAAACTCAGGCTTCTTGTAAATGATAAGTTAGTTGTTTTGAATTATTTTCGAGCTGAAATTAAAATAATTTCAATAGACTGCAACTGCGACTTCACACGTAAATAATGCCAGTAATGCTCTGACAATAAAACTACGGGACACTTGTGATACCCTGTAGCCATGAAGTGGTCGAAACAGCGGAATGCATTTTACCTGGTGAGCGATTGTGATACCCTGTACACATTAGCCAAGCTTAACTTTTATTAGATGTTTAACGTTTGAATATTGGAACTAAACTAAATTATATTGTATTCTACAATATATACGTATGAATTGGGGAATGACAGGAATAGCATTGCTATCCTGTTCCCACATATATATATTCTTGATCAACACGATGAGCTGAGTCGATTCAGCCCTGTGCGTCTGTATAAACGCCTAGTTATAAGAGGTAGAACAGTAATTTTTTGAATGTAAGAAGGTATATTAATACGCATATCAGTTAAATGTAACACACCCCCTTACGCCCTAATCAATTTAAATCACATAACACACGTAAAATTTAACATAAAATGTTGAATAACAAGCGTAATATTGAACATAAAATTTTGCTAATCGGAATATATGCTACCACTAGGGGGCTCCGAACTCTCGTTGGCCGAAATCTCGCAGTCCAACTCCCACTGGCCCAACTCCCGCTAGGCTAACTCTCGTAGGCCGAACTCTAGATGACCGAACTCTCGCTGGCCGAAAAGAGTCTGGTCGGACTCTCGCTGTCCCAAATCCCACTGGCCCAACTCTTGCTGACCGAACTCTCGATGCCCGAACTCTCATTAGCCGAACTTTCGTTGGCCGAACTTTACATTTGGACTGTTGGACTGTGGTTTGATAGCAAGTTACACAGTCAGGAAAAAGAACTATACAAATTATATTATATCCTATTATATTATATCCTAAAAGCGAATTTATTAAAGAGAGAATATTAACTGAAATTCTTGGCTCGTCGTCAATAAACTTAGAAAATTTCGCATGCTGCCAAACAAAATTAAAACATGGTTACAGATGAAAAAGTAAGATGCAGCATTGCTGCCACGCTGCGTATGATATGTTTATACAATTTTGCGCTGCTTTTATTAATTTAATTCATTTTCGTAGGTAAGCCATTGGCCAAAACCGCCAAGAACGTTCTGGAGGCGAGCGGCAGCCAGGCGTCGACGTTGAAGGCATCGCTGGGCGTGGCCATCAGTTCGCTGCCGCCCAACACGATCATCAAGGCAACCCGCAGGGCAAACGTTAGTGGCACGCGACAACCGCCCATCGCAGCGCCCACAGCAGCGCCCAAAGCAGCGCCCACTGCAGCGCCCACTGCAGCGCCCACCGCAGCTCCCACCGCAGCGCCCACCGCAGCGCTTACCGCAGCGCCCGCTGTGGCCAGCGCCGTGCGGCAGACGGTGCTGCTGACCCGCGAGATGTCGCAGCGCAGCATGCGCAGCCTGACGCTGAACGCGATCGAGGCGGCATCCGTGCAGTATCTGGGCGTGCACGAGTTGCACGTGCCGCTGCTGAAGCGGCACCTCTGCAAGTACGGCAATCTCACCTACCTGGACTGCTGCATTGCGCTGCGCAAGCTGCGCCTCAACGAGTCCTTTGCCCAGCTGGCCGATTGCTTCGAGCTGAGCGAGTCGGAGGTGGAGCAGACGTTCAGGCGCTCGCTGCGTCGCCTCGCACGCTGCCTGCGTGCGCTGATACGCTGGCCAGATGGTAAGCAGCAGTTGACGGAGCGGCTGAAGCACATTCCCTTCGCCTACAGAGCGCAGCTGCTGCACGTGCGCTCGCTTATCGAGTGCGTGGAGACGGAGCTGAGCGAGACGCTGAGCTTCGGCTGCGGCAGCTACAAGTTCATACTCTGCCTCAACGTAAACGGTAAGTGCCATGCCAAACGCTCAGCAGAATTTTCCTCTCTCGGAGAAACTTCTTAGATAAGAAAGTCGCTCGCTTTCCCAGACAGCATTTGGAAGTTCATTTTTGCAATAATCACCTTGGTGAGTCAGTTTTGAGTCGTGATGATTGAAAAAATATTCATATTACGGGCAACTCAAAAGAGATCGGAAAATGGGTTAAAAATTACTCCTTAATGTTTGCAAAATATGAATTATGAATTGTAATTTGATTATGACTACAAAACGAGCCAAGTTCGATAAAAATAATACTCTAAAACGAACAAAATTCGATTAAATTATGACATAGAAAAGACTCGCGGCTAGCATAGCATTTTCTTCCGATTATTCTGATTATTGCTGATATTATTCCGATATTTTGGGCTTGGCTATCTATAGGTTAGGTAGAACGGCAGGTGGACACAAATTCCACCTTACTTATGCCTCATAAGGCCCCTTGTGATACCGTGGGGAGCAAGATCCTACCTACTTGTGGTTAAATCTATCCAAACCATCTGGTGACTTGGATGAATTTTGAAAACTGCTTGGGCGGCATGCTGGAGAGGTCTGAGATATCTTTGAGAAAGTAAGATCCCAGAAACCGATGTCTATTTTTTGGATATCTATAATAATATCGCTATTGATTTAGTTTTTGCTTTGAATTCCTCAAAAGTTCATAGTTTTAATTAATTAATAATTATTTAACTTCAACAAAAATTCCAATTAAAACTAGTTGTAATAGTTGTACAGTACTGTAAAGCAGTAATACAGCAGTTATATAAACTGTTAACTATTTACATATTTAAATATCAACAGCGTAATATTTCCAAACATTAAAACTTATATATTTTTTAATTTCCAACAAGAAATTATTTCAAATCTTCAGCTTATATTTTTTCTTGAATAAAAAAATTATTTATATATTATTAAGCAGAACAGATTATTCAAATTCCAAATAAACTATTTAAATTTTTAAATAAACACAGGAATATTTTCAAACAACAGATTATCTAAATTCATAAATATTTAATTATTTATATAAGCGCAGTGTAAGATTTTTAAAAAGAAAAGGTTATTTAAATTTTTAGCTATTCTTTTCTTTCGAAACAAGATCAAAGAAGTGGAAGCGCAAAAACATGGCAAATATGTCGATAAAAACTCCTTATTAATAATATCGATATTGCTCTTTAAATTGACTTTTAATCTATTGTTTTATGTTGCAGGCATCATCAGCTACGTGTCGGATGCGTTTCGTGGCGACTGCGATGATCTGCAGCTGTTCGAAGCCACCAATTTCAAGCACATCATACCAAAGTACCTAACGCTCTGCGCAGAGCCCGGCAAGGGCGTAAGACAACAGACTCCGGGCGACGACAGCCCCGGGCAGCAGGATGATGAGCCGCAGCTCAGCAAATACGACGAGCAACGGCTATCGTCTCGCCTGGCCAGCCAGCAATCCCTGTCCATATCCAATGGAGAATTATGCTCAACCCATGTGCCCCAGTTGCGGCTACCGACGTTGAGGACGAACGAGCCCGCGTGTCGTGCGCAGATGCGGCAGATTATCGATAAGCTGCGGGAGTTCAAGATGCTGGATCACTGCACGCTGCAGCAGGAGTCGCTGCTGAGCTGCCTCAACGAGATGATAATTGTGGCCGCTGCGCTCTGTAATCTGCAGCAATTATAGCAAGCAGCATACTTTCAGAAGTGGCTGTAATTGTGAGGAGGTTGCATTTAAATTGTACAGCAAAAGATGTGAATATATTTTTGATATTACGAATATTTCTGTGCATATTTCTAAGACTAAAGTCCATTTGTATTTGAGGCAAGTTGCAAATGATGTCTGTACGCTAAACGCTATTTTGTAAACCCCATAATGGGTTGAGTTTCGTATTTCGTATGTGGAATCGAGTGTTTAGTGTTTAGTATGCGCTGCAACAGGTTGCTCTGGCTACTGCAATGCAACATTGTTGACCTTTAACAGTCAAGTTTTACCAATATTTATATTTGCATGCCATTCCGTGCCTTGTTTTCATATAGTTTCATGTACAGACTGAAATATTGCCTTATGCCCAGGCTTACACAATCTCCCACGAGCTGTATATTTAGCTCCATTATTCGTATTATTTGTACAGCTGCTAAAGCGCTTCTTGTGCTCGTCTGACGTGAGTTCCTCGTTTCCAAGTTATGTCTAAATATATGTTAGAAAAATTAATTGTTAACTTGTCAGCTTTAGTGTATAGTTTTAACTTGTGTGTATAATTTGATGTACGCTTTTGTTTTGTAGCTTCAATGTATAGCCTTAATTTTAATTGATGTAATTTTGTAATGTCTAATGTAAGTTTTGTGGTATTGTTTACTAGAATCAGTAATGAATTGGCATACAAATTATAGAAGATATGCAAAAGATTATTTAATCTATTATTGAAACACAGAGTACAGGGTCTTCTACTGTCGATTACATTCGAGCTGCTTTGTCCTTACTGCTTTTGGTTTGAAGAAACTTAAGAAAACTTGCAGAGATAAATAAATTAGATCTTAAAACCAAACCAAAACCGAAATAGAACTATTTAAAAAAGGTTTTTTTTGTGGTTTCACAGCCCTGATTAAAATTGATTCAAGCGTAGCCCTAAAAGTTCCAACAATTTCAATTTAGCATACAGAATTTAGCTGGTTTTATTTGATTGTATGCCTAAAATGTCAATGCCATCGCTAATGAATGTTTGCGTGCTGAAAACACATGTTCAAAAATGATATATTAAAAGATGCATGTATTTTATTCAAATTG
This sequence comes from Hypselothyrea guttata, assembly GCA_035045125.1. Classification (NCBI taxonomy): domain Eukaryota; kingdom Metazoa; phylum Arthropoda; class Insecta; order Diptera; family Drosophilidae; genus Hypselothyrea; species Hypselothyrea guttata. The sequence continues at coordinate 31,493 of JAWNNJ010001364.1, forward strand.
TTTTGCTTTATTTACGGAAAAAAGTACACAAATAAACTAAATACATATGCGTAGAATATAATAATATATATGTATGTATGGTACATATGCTTAAAAATGTAACGTAGTTTTTTTCAGAAAAAGCAAAGGGCAAAATTTATGGTTTTGTTTCTTTTTTGTTTTTATCAAATTGATATTATAAATATTTGTTGTGATATGTAAATATTTATGTATATATTTATTTTATGCAATATTTTTACTAGGCACTGTGTTGTATGGTAAACAATTGTTGTTTCAAATTGGAAATATTGTAGAATATTTATTTTTTGTTTAGCTTAATTAAAAACTTGCTTAATTCATAAGTGACTGCGTACTAAATACAATAGTTATTGGGTATACTATATGCCTATGCCTGGCCGATCTGTGTGTTCAAAAACGATTTGTGGAAATGCCAGGCAAACATCGGAGAAACACGAAAGACTTTTTTGCTAAGTAGTAATAAGTATCTTGTGCGCTTCGATTTGTGTATAATAATAACAAGTACGGTGTTGCGATAGATGTGCATGATATGGAAAGAGGGAGAGGCAGAGAAATGGGGAAGAAGATAGGTTGATAGAACGCTCTCAAAGCTTTTGGATAATTTCAAATTTCTTCTTCAGATCGACGCTCTCGTTCTTCGGATCGTACTTCTTCTTGGAGGCCAGTTTGGCGCGCATTTCGGCGGCGGTCAAGGGCAGATTGAGGCTGCCGGCGCGGTTTGTGGGCGTGGACATGGGCATGGGCATGGCTGTGGGCGTGGGCGTGGGCGTGGGCATGGTGGTGCTGCCATTGATGCTGCCATTGCCGTTGCCATTGCTGCTGTAGACGCTGCCATTGTTGTTCATGGAGGCCACGGTGCTGGACGGCGGCGGGGGTGTGCTCATCATCATGCTGTTGTTGTTGCTGCTGTTGTTGTTGTTGTGATTGTTGCTGTTGTTGTTGTTGAGCATGGACTTGCCGCCATTCTGGGGAGCTGCGAGGGCGGTGGGACTGGGCATGGGCATGGCTCTGTCCACCACATCCATGTCGCTGGCATTGACGGTGCTGCCGCTCTGGATGCTGCTGGCGTTCGAGGTGCGCTTCATGCTGGTGACGCTGATGCTGCTGATGTTGGCACTGGCGGCTGGAATCTCCTGTTTGGTGCCCTCATAGCTGGGCGGACTTCCGTTGCCGTTGCTGCCGTTGCTCACCGGCGAACAGTTGTCCACTTTGTCATCGGCTGTGGCAGCTGGCAGCTGCATCGCCTTGCCATCCACATCGATCAGCAGCAGACGCACCTCGTTGGCGATCGCCTTGATGCGTGCCACCACCTGTTTGTGTGTCTCGCTGCCAATGGACACGCCGTTGACCTCCAGTATGCGATCCCCCTCCTTGAGGCCCGCCGCCTCTGCCGGCGAATTGGCATCCACTTTGCCAATGAACTGGCCGGGCTTCACCTTCTCCGAGTGCAGATTGAAGCCGTAGCCATCGAAGTCCGCCCGCTTCACAATGTGGCACGTTTTGGTCACGCCCGGCGGCAATGTGGGCGGTGTGGGCGTCTTGGGCGTGCTTGGTGTGGACATGGCTGCAAGTGAAACAAATTCGATATTAGTTTCCGATTAATTGCAACAGATTTGCTGTAAAGATTTTAATTAAATTTGGCTGGCATTAAAATCTGGTAAGTGTAGAGCTAGTTCAAAATATGATCTATCTATAAAACGATAATTAGCGGGATGTGTGCTAGCAGTCTTTTTTAATAGGATCCTAATTTAATTTAATTTCTACCGATTGCATAGAAAAATCAATTCCAAAGCATGATCTATGTATGGAATGAAATTGGGCCAGTGGGAGTTGGGTCAGCGGGAGTTGGGCCAGTGAGAGTTCGGCCAGCGAGAGTCCAGCCTGGAAGAGTACGGCTAACAAGAGTTGGGCCAGCAAGAGTTAGGCCTTAAACTCTGATAATTATAACCATGTATATATGTTTTGATTTAAATCTTCAATATTAATTCATTTTTGTTGATTTTTATTGGATTTTTATAACAAAATCATGTATTCTTCTTATTATTTATTTGTATAATATAAATCATAGTCCAGAATTATTAATTTTAGTAGATTTTTATATAACTCGTAAACGCTACAATTATAAATAACTCGAATTTGTAAAAGTCTATGAATTTTATTGATTTTCATGATGAAAATAATTTTTGCGCATGATTTTTAAGTCGTGTAATAAAAATTAAATATTAAAAACAATTATTATAATTGATTTGGATAAAAGTCGCAAAATAAACGTTAATACGTAAATCGTTTACAGAATATAATGAATTTAATAATGCATTTTTGTTGTCTTTAACAATTTTGTAAAATTTTCATAGCGATTTTATGGAAATCATTAATCGCCATCGAACTCTGTATTTAAGCTTCAGCCAGGTTTAATAATAAGTTTAAATAAAAATAGCTGCCGGATTACCACTTAATCATACTTATTAATTTATGGGAATACCTGCTGAGCATATCCGATCATAAAACTTGCTTTTAATTATATCTGGTTATAGGATAACTTCTATAAATTACGATTTTAGGATTATGAATCTTATAACAAAATATAATTACAATTTTATCACTCTTTTCGTAATTTCTGGTATATTTAACAATTATTTTAATAAAGTAAATTTGGTAAAAATTCCTGCTCTCATTCTATATTATATATTTGCTGCACTTTTTAGCCTATTATTACCACTGTGCCTGAGCCCAGTGAATTTGCTGCTCGTGTTATTTTCCTATTTATTTGTTCTGCTTTGCTGATAAGTTTCAAGATTTTTCTAATGAGCAAACGTTAATTTTGTTTTTCGTTTTCAGCGTACTTAATAAAAGTCAAGTTTGCTCTAATTGAAATACGGCTATATCTTTTTGATCATTGCTGATATTTACGACAAATTCCGTACGCTCATAAAAACCCGATGCAGTCATCGTATAGATATTTAGAGGGTCATTAAAGTGGTGATCGTCATATAGTAAGTAGTACTACCAATAGCTTTATGACACCAACTGGACAGAATTTGGTATTTGCTTTTTTGCTTTTTGCCTTTTGTTATTGGCATTGATATCGGGAGTCAGTGATAAGCACGAGTTTTTCATTCATTCTGGGTTCTTGCGAGTCCCTTATCAGCTGTGACTTATCGACTGCCCCTTGCTTTTGCTTCAGCGTATGACAATTGAGCAATTGTGACCCAGATTTACAGCTGAAACTTGGCATTGGCAGTACGTGTTTTAGCCCAGTTTAAATGGGTTTCTCTATCATAACTCTATAGCTTAAATTCACATTTTTGCAGGCTATTTATGCACAAATTCTAGTATATTTGGCATTCCACTTGTGGGCGAAACGTGCCAATCAATGTCGGTTTATTTGCATAGAATTCCCTGGAATTTAATTGCATAATATTTGGCATAAGCTGCACCATTTATAACTATGTTTTAAACCCATTTGGAATGTATTATCTCTGCATTGATTAAAGGCAACCTCACTTGTCTCATATCAACATCAATCTTATGCATTTTACTTTAATCCATACCTGTTTCAAATCCAATGACCCTGAACTTAGGCCCCAGCCAAACAGGTAAATGTCAGGCATTGCAAATTACAAAGGCATTTCGCTTTTCGTACTTCCTTCAAATTTATTAATGCTGGCTCAAATTCAAAAAAAAATAATAATAATAATGCCAACAACAACAGCATTACACTCGAACAAATTTATATAAATTTGTTATTGTTAATTCGGCTGAATCATCCGGCGAACAAACAAAAAGTGTGTAAGATTTATAGCCCCAGCTTCGGGCAGTGGCTGCACTGAGCGAAAATATTTAGTAAATATTAAGTTATCGAAATAACATAATTATAACAAAATCTATTATTGTGATACTCTCGATGGCCCTACTCTCGCTAGCCAAACTCCTGCTAAAACAACTCTCGCAGGCGATAACTCAAGCTGGCAGAACTCTCGCAGGCCGTACTCTCGTTGGCTCTACTGTCGTTGGCTCCACTCTCGCTGACAGAACTCTCGCTGGCCGGACTCTCGCTGGCCTAACTATCGTTGAGCGAGCTCTCGTTAGTCGAACTCTCGTTGGTCAAGCTCTCGCTGGCCAAATAATCAATAATAAAATATTTGTAAATTTTTGTAAATTTTATATTAAAATTATTTAAATCTATTTAATATCCTTGCATTTATTTATATTTATATATATATATTTATATTTATATATTTATTTATATTTATATATTTATTTATATTTATTTATATTTATATAATTATTTATTTTTATATATTTATTTATATTTATACTAGTGGGCTTTTATGTATAGAATTTATTTATTTGAATTATAAATTCATCGAATAATGTGCCACAGAACCCAGTCTTAGTTATTTCTTGCAGTGTAACGCAATCCGTTCGTAATTGCAGCCCTGCGAGCTAAGGTTTAGCCTTTTCAACATGGGTTCTCTTGAATGAATTTATTCAGCCACAATAATAATTGTTTTTAGACCCTGTATTTTAAAAAAATAAAAGGGTCTATTAATTTAGTGCAAATGACAGCTGTGTGTAACAGGCAGAAGGAAGCGTGGTAGACCCCACAAAGTATATATATTCTGACTCAGGACGACGAGCTGAGTTGATATAGCCATGTCCGTCTGTCCGTCTGTCCGTCTGTCTGTCTGTCCGTCTGTCCGTCTGTCTGGTGTCCGTATGAACACCTAGATCTTAGCAACTGAAAGAGCCAGAGTCGCCGCTTTTCGGAATTCAGGTTGTCCGATGTCTTACGCAGATCAAGTTTGCTTTAGATGTTTAATATTTCGCCTCCTTCCTCCGCGAATTATCAAAACACTACACCTACCTCAAAAATTTCAAAAACTAAAAGCGCCACAGCAGCCACAATACCAACGCTACAGACTTGTAATTTGGCATGAACGTAGTCTATGGTATTCTCCACCGATGTCATAACTTATTTTTGATTTAAATTAGAAATAGCGAAGATATGCCAAAAACAATTTTTTCCAAAATGCGTGTATGTGCCACTGCAGCCACAATATAAAACCTAGAGACTTGCAATTTGAAATATACGTTGCCTATAGATTTATCCGTCGATGTTGTGAATTACATTACAAACGGACAAGAAACAGTGAAGTTATGTAACAAACAATTTTTTTATTAATGTATGTAAGTGCCAAAACAGCCACAGTTTAAAAGCTACAAACGTGGGATTTGGTTTGTACGCAGCCTATGGCAATCTCCATCAATGCTGTGAATTACATTGCCAACGGATAAGAAACAGCGAAGATAGCGCAGACAGAGAATCCACCTATATCTTGCAGACTTTAAGAACTAGAAATACCATTTTTTGGTATTTATGTTCTCCTATGCAACCATCAGATCAAGTTAGTATGGGTTTTTTGATAACTCCTCCCATTCCTCCGCTAACCGAAAAACCAATTTAGCCACATTTTGCAGTTTTAAAGCTCAAGTTTTAAAGCTAAAGATTTGGGATGTGACATGTAAGTAGTCTATGACAATTCCCATCGATGCTGTGAATTACATTACGATCGGAAAAGAAACAGCGGAGAAAACACAAAGTACAGGGTCTCCTACAGTCGGTTGCGTCCGACTGTAGCTCCGTCCTTACTGGTTCAATTTTTTTTTTTGTTTGTTTTTCTCGTGTTGCTTTTGTTGTTTGTGTTTTTATTATTATTATTTTTACTTTCAAGATGCGCTCAATAGACGACCTTGACTCGGCTGCTAGACAGTTTTGCCCAGTTTTGTATAGTTATCGTACGGCTATAAGCGATTTTTAATGAAACAAAGTAAACAATGAGCCACAAAAAGCGTATAGAAATTCATCTGAAAATCGGCAAACGCAAAAGGGGCACGAAAGCAGAGGCAACATCAACTTCAACAGAAATAATCATAATAATAATAGTAATAGTAATAAATATAATTGTACATAGTATATTTAGCGGCGCATATGTGTGGGTTTTTTAGTACTCTTTTTACTGATGTATTAGGAAGCGGAACTGACATTTCAAAAGCGTCACAAGAAAAAAAGTTATTAAATAGTACGAGCACAACGGAGAACAGAAAAAAGCAATCACACTCATATATATATATATTTATACAGTAATTGCAAACAGTTAATTGTCGGAATCAAACACATATAGATGTGGAATAAATTAATAGTCAAATAATTATAATGTGCCTAATTAGTAAAATAAATCAAATATTATGAAATAAAATTTTTTTAACAAATATTACAATTATAAGAAATGTTTTAAAAGGGGGAAAATTACAAAATAAAAAGTATAAAAATCATAAAATGTATTATAAATTATAAAAAATTAAAACCGAATATAAATATTTAAAAGTAATTAAATTAAAATAATATATAATTAAAGAAAAGTAAAAATATAAGTTGTAAAATTTTGAATAAATCAATTAGAACAAAAACACAATCAAACTTGTTACAAAAATTATTAAAAACAATAAAATGTAATAAATTATTCCAAACAAGTGAAGAATTAATTTATAATTATTAAACAATATTTTTTGATTTGCCTTAAAATATAATCTTAAATTTCAATTGCAAGTGGGAATAATAAAACAAATATTAAGCACTCAATTTATTAACGATAATATTGATAAAATTTAATGATGTATAATATAATAAATTCCAAGCAAGTGAAGAATTAATTTAGAAATATTAAACAATATTAAATCTTAAATTTCAATTGCAAGTTGGAATAATAAAACAAATATTAATTTATTAGCGATAAATATTCAATTTATTAACGATAATTTTGATAAAATTAAATTATATGTCCAACGAAAACAGTCAAATTTTGTGACATGTTAATTACATGAAACTGTTTACAAATCCGACAAAATGACAAAGGCTTGTCAAAGGTATTTATTATAATGCTAAATATAATATTATTTATTAATTGGCGGCTGCTAAGCATAGCTGTTATTTATTTTATATTTTATTGTATTTCATTTTTGACATGGCTCATTTTCGTTGTTTGTTGTTCGTTGTTTTGTTGTTTGTTGCTTTTGCCGTTGCTTTAGCTTCAGTTTTCATTCATAATGCTGCTCATCTGTCAAAGTTACCGCTGCTGCCGCTCTGCCTAATGCCCCCCGCCACGCCCCGCCCGCCCCTACCATGGACAGCCGCTGCTGTCTACGGCACGACAAACTGCGCAAACTTTAATTGAATTTGCAATCAAGCATGAAGTACACACACACACACACACAGACACACGGACACAGAGACAAGTTTTATCAGTCACAATGACGACGAATTGGCCACTGGGCAGCTGAGAGAGAAAGAGGTAGGAGAGAGAGAGCGGAGAGAGAGAGAGGCTGCTGGGCGACCAGTGCTGCCACTTTGGCATGATAAGTGTTGCCAGAAATTAAATTAATTAATTAATTAATAAATAAAAAGCTAGATTTGCGGTATAAAATATATAGAAAATAGCTTCAAAATAATAAAATAAATTAAAGAAAAATACAGAAAATTAACTATAAACCAGTAAGGACGGAGCTACAGTCGGACGTAACCGACAGTAGTAGACCCTGTACTTTGTGTTTTCTTCGCTGTTTCTTATCCGATCGTAATGTAATTCACAGCATCGATGGGGATTGTCATAGACTACGTACATGCCACATCCCAAATCTTTAGCTTTAAAACTGAAGTTTTTAAACTACAAACTGTTGCTAAATTGGTTTTTCGGTTAGCGAAGAAAAGAGAGGAGTTATCAAAAAACCAAAACAAACTTGATCTGATTGCTGCATAAGAGAACCTAAATACCAAAAAATAGTATTTCTAGCTCTTATAGTTTGCAAGATCTAGCTGGCTTCTCTGTCTGATCTATCTTCGCTGTTTCTTTTTCGTTCCTAATGTAATTCACAGCATTGATGGATAATGCCATAGGTTGCGTACATGCCAAATTCCAAGTATATAGCTTTTAAACTGTGGCTGTAGTAGCGCTTACATACATTTATAAGAAAATTGTCTGTTACATAACTTCGCTGTTTCTTGTCCGTTTGTAATGTAATTCACAACATCGACGGATAATTCTGTAGGCTACGTACATGCCAAATTACAAGTCTGTAGTATTATTACTGTGGCCACAGTGGCACATATAATCATTGTGAAAAAGATTGTCTCTTGCATATCTTCGCCATTTCTAATTCAAATCATAAATAATCATATAGCATCGGTGAAGAATACCATAGACTACATACATACCAAATTACAAGTCAGTAGCGCTATTATTGTGGATGCTGTGGCACTTTTAGTTTTCGAGATTTTTGAGGTAGGTGTAGATTTTTGATGATTCGCGGATGAAGGAGGTGAGATATCAAAAATCGGAAACAAACTCGTACTGCGTACGATAATAGAGAACCTGCATTCCATAAAATGGTGTGTCTATCTCTTTTAGTTGCTGAGATCTAGGTGTTCATACGGACAGACGGACAGACACACAGACGGACAGACGGACAGACGGACATGGCTATATCAACTCAGCTCGTCGTCCTGAGTCAGAATATATATACTTTGTGGGGTTTACCACGCTTCCTTCTGCCTGTTACACACAGCTGTCACTTGCACTAAATTAATAGACCCTTTTACTTTTTTAAAGTACAGGGTCTAAAAATATTTAAACAATATACCATTTTCAAAATTTAGTTGTAAATTTAAGAATTTTTAATTTATTTATTATGATTTCTCTGCGATCATTTTTTATAATGCCGTTAGCTAGCTTTATAATGCCGTTAGCTAGCTTTATAATGCCGTTAGCTAGCTTTAATTTTACCAACAATATAATTTATTTATTTAATAAATTTATGATAAGCATAAAAAAAAATAATAATAATTAATACTGGTAGCTTTAAATTTAGCAATTTTAAAAAGCTATTTTCCATAAATATCACAAATTTCGATAGTTTGATAATGATAATGATATGATAATGATTCTCAGAGCTTTCAAAACTTATGTTTTACTTAGGGGTGCAAAATGAACTTCTCCAAGGAACTTCCTTCCTTCACTAGCTAACAATTTATAGAACTAAGCTGTGTTTAAACTTAAATATCAGATAAATATTAAAAGTATCATTTAAATGATACAAAAAAGATTACAACTTGGGCAATTTGTATAGCCTTTTGCAGATATATTTTGGTAATTTTTTAAAATTTCAGTCACTTTTGATACCGAAATTCTGGCAACACTGTGGGCGACCCGCATGAACGGACAACCCGACGCGAATGCGAATCTATTGTGTTTGCATTGGTATTATTGCTGTCCGCTTGTTGTTTCTTTATTTAAGCGGTTTCTCATCATTAAAACAAATTAGCCGTTAGGCAGTAGGTACAGGTAGTTGTCCGTCCGTCCGTCCGTCCGAGTCTGTTTACGTCTACGATTCCGTGCCTTGTTCGTCGATTACGGCTTATGTTCGCACACAGATTCCGTTAACAAACTATTGTTATTTCGCGTATTTTTTTTGTAATTCTAAGATCTCAGCGTAGATAGAATCTATAAATATGAAAACATCAACAAAAAAATTCAACGTGACGCACAATTAAACGGAAATTTGCAGTACGTGAAATACCTGCGGCATTTTATAATTAATTCGAAACTTGTAGGTTTAATTAACTTTTGCCAAATGTCGGGAACTCGACTGAAAAAACACAAACAGCCAACTAAAACAAATATTCAATATTAGCACGTTCTGCGGCGTACATGCAAATTGATACTGATAAGAGCACCGAAGAGCCAAAAAGGAAACGCGCAAACACTGCAAACAACTATGGAATGTCTTAGATAAGAGCAGCCCACAAGTTGCCTATGAATATGAATAATGTGGGTACTCGCACTCCCACTCGCACTCGCACTCACTCTGCCACTCATTGTGCTTTTGTTTTGCCATTTCGAGAGATTCCGACTTCGACTCTGAATGACATACTTCCAAGAGAGGCTGTCGGGCTGAGATTAGTTTTCTGGCACTATTATGAAATGCCGGGATGTGAGAAATTTGACAGTCATGTGCTAACAGTATGAGTATGAATCTGTATCCGAATATGAATGTGAGTCATTCAGTTGGGGCTTAGGTTGGTAAACAGATCAACACTTAAGCCAATTGTTAGCAGCAAAGCTAATAAAGTTTTCAATGGATTTGGATTGTGTTCCCCAGCTGGCAAAGTAAATGTAGCAGCTTTTGTAGCTTTAACATTCATGCTGATTGACGGGCTAATAAACTGATTGACAATCAGCAAACAGCTGAAATTTCTAGAGGTCACACAGATGATCAAAGCTATTGGAAAGTGTAACAACTTGGAAATTAGGCAGAGTTTAATAATAAGTTTAATAATTACAAAAATGGTTTATATTATTATTAATAAATTTTAGCAAGAAAATATAATAATCTTCAACTATGTATAATGCAGAAGCATTTTGTAAAAAATGAGGAAAAAATATTAAACTGAGCTATGCCAATCAGTAAATTCATAAATAAATAGTTTATAATATTGATTAAATTGTATTAACATTTTTAATATATTTCTAAAAATATTGGCTATTTTTAACGTATTAATATCTATTAAAATTGCATAAATATTCTTTAAAAATGTGTCAAAGTTTACAACAAATAAACCTGTTAGTTCTGATTTATTCTATATATGTGAAACTCTCGCTGCCTAACTCCTGCGGGGACTTCTCTCGCTGACCCAACTCTCACTAGCCCAACTCTCACTAGCCTAACTCTCGCTAAACCAACTCTCGCTAATCCAACTCTCGCTAACTCTCGTTCGACGAACTCTCGCTAGCTCAGCTCTCACTAGCCCAACTCTCGCTAACCCAACTCTCGCTAACACAACTCTCGCTAACCCAACTCTCGCTAACCCAACTCTCGTTCGACGAACTCTCGCTAGCCCAACTCTCACTAGCCCAACTCTCACTAGCCCAACTCTCGTTGGACGAACTCTCGCTAATCCAACTCTCGCTAGCCGAACACTCGTTGCACCTCTCGTTAACTCTCGTTGCGCAAACACTCGCTGGCCGAACTCTCGCTGCACCTAGCCAAAATGTTTCCCACAAAATCCTTTGCTCAATTAGTGCTTATAAAAATAACAAACAAAATGCAGCTTAATAAGTTTGAAAGCAAATTATATGCGGTCTTTCGAAAGATTGCAATTAACTCAGTTGCCCAGTCAAATAACAAGCTTCATTTATATTTATTATTATGATTATGTAAGCCCTTCACCTTTTTGTTTTCAAATGATGTATCACAGGCTATTTAAAAGCTCATGACAATAATCGTTTACTCGTCGTCTGTGGGCAAAAATCAAAAGTAAAACACGACAGAAATTGTATAAAAAAATGAGGAATGTCAATAATCACAGGTCGTAAAAACAAATAAACAAGGCGAACAAACACAAACTAAAGAAATCAACGTAGTACGCAATAAATTAAACATAAATTGCGTTAATTTCAAGTGCTTTGAGTCGAGATTTTTTATTTGTTTTATGGGCAGGGTGCCATAAAAACTAAGGTGAAATGCAGGCCACTCAGAACTTTCACTGTCATAGGCTAAAGCTATATAAATTTGGGGGTTATTCCCATTAATTATAAGCGAACTGTCCACCGTTTATGCAGCATTTCCACTCTTATCACAGTTTCCAATGCTATCAGCTAAACACACATTTTAAACTCTTGTGGCGTGCGACTTAAGCCACAGCAAATTTTTTATTATTTATGGAATATTCAGTTAGTCAGCATTATTTATATCATTATTTTTAAGCACCTATGCCCTGTAGTCGTAGAAAATGGATAAAATGGGGTGTATTTTGTTTGTGGAAATGAACAAACAACAAATCCACAAGTAAGCAAAATTTTATTTATTTTTCTATCTGTTTGAATTTATGGACCATTGGAGTTACGGGTATTAAATTTGATAGGTAATAAGGTAAATATCATATCATATTCATAAATATTTCTATGTTATTAATCTACGCAGAATATTCAAGAAACACGTTATATCATATTTGGTATTTATATTTATAGCTATTTATGATATTAATCTATGCGGAGTATTTAAAAATCAATTGCAAGAAAGAATATATTTATGATATTAATCCAAGCAGAATATTCAAGAAAGATCTCATATATATTTATGCAGAAGTTTAATCACTTTCTAGCATCTACGGTTATACCATCTGTTGCGTCCGACTGATCGACTGGCCAACGGTTCGTTGCGTTCCATTTTGTTTTATTTTAGCAATCTAATCGTACGTTTCTATTTACAGTAAATAATGACGTCAAGCAAATTAATAGCACTTTTTACAAAGCTCACACTTTTGTTTAGCACCTCGTCGGGTTAGTGAATATTTTTTATTAATTGTTATAAAAATTAATTTCTTTTTTTTCTGTGGCAAGTTGGAAAGCGCAATTACGCGCACTCGCTTTCATGAATCATTTGCAAATGATCTTCACACAAGTGAGACAAGTGAAACAAAAAAACAAACAAAAAAACTCATTAGCAGCTTTTGAGATGCGCCCATTGAGAGAACTAATCGAGTGTCTCAGATCCCAATGGAAGCTGTCTCAACCTCTTTCTCAGTCTCTCTCTTTCTCAGCCTCTTTCTCAGTGTCTTTCTCAGTCTCTTTCTCAGTTGGAATCTCAGTCTTTGTGGCGTTGTTGTCGCTGTCGCTGCGGGCATTGAGAATTGTTAGCAATGTGCTCTCTGGGAAACTCTGCAAAAACTGGTTATGATTATTGTTAATACCCTGTAACATACCACGGCACAGCGGGGGGTATGCCAGGCTCTCTTGCGCTTACTCCAAAGTACACCCAAGATGCTAAGCCAAGTTCTACAGCAACTAATAGTCGCCTCAGCTATACAAGTCCGTAGTTTATTCAATGACAATGGCAAACAAAACTGTGACCCCAGAGGCAACAGCTTCCACTTCAGCTGCACCACCTGCACCACCTGCACCACCGCATTGTGGCTTGCAATCCACTTCAGTTAGACTCAAGATCATCTCGAGTCCCCCTTCACCTGGCATCATTAGCATATATGGCATGTTAAATGGACAAACAAGCCGTGTTCATAATATTTTTTATTATTCTCGATATGCCGTTTTTCAGATACTTCGTAATTAATGCTAAACAAAAGTGCGAGACGAAATTCACAAATATGCCCCTTGTATTTGATGCGTAGTTAATTAAAATAAAATAAAACACAATTATACACAGTTCAAGTACAGGGGGCGTGGCGTGGGCTTCACAGATGACATCATGTCATCAGCCAAGAATAAATCAAGCTGCAAATTTTACAATCAAACACTAAAGCATAAAGATTTAGCAATAAACGTGTCGGTAAGGCTACAGTCGAATGCAACGTGCTTTAAAAGACGTATTATAGAAATTTACGCTATCTAGATTAAATCACAAAATATCATTAAATAATATTTTTATATTACAAAATTTTTTTTTAAATCAAGACAAGAATTTGATCTTTGCAAACAGAAGTATTTTGTTCTATATTTGATATATAAAATATTTATTTAAATTTTAAAATAATTATTAAATTTATAACATGTATTGTAACTATTTATTAAATATATATTTTAAATATATACATTGTTTTTATGCAATTAAATATCTCTATTATTGTTAAAACTGCTGCAAAAGAAATTACGATTTAAATTGGAACAGGAATGTAATTTTATGTACATATATTCAAAGCATTATCTTAGTTTATATCAAGTTTTAAATATTTTTTAAGTTTTTTTTAGAAATATTATTAATTAGTTCTTATGTCATTCGCTGTATGAGTAAACAGTTTTCTATTTAATTTATATAAGAGGTGTTACAATCAATAATATTTCAAAAACAGCTGATGCAATAGATATGTATAGGTAAATACAAATTATGGAATAAATTCTAGGAATTTATTACATCATTTTTTTTAAATATTGAAAGATTGTTTTACTAAGATTATTACATCATTAAAAATTTATTTAAATATTTATTATTATATATTTATTTAGTATATTAAAAATATTTTAAAATCAGTTCCTATTCCTTTCACATTACTAAGATTATTACATCATTAAAAATTTATGTAAATATTTATTATTATATATTTATTTAGTATATTAAAAATATTTTAAAATAAGTTCCTATTTCTTTCACATTAATAAGGAAAATATATTTTTTTTTAATTTTATAAAGCAGCTAATATAATATTTATATAATGGCTACAACATATAAAATAATTACGCATTAAATTAAAGAAATTTATTGCATAAAATTCTATAAATATTCACAAAATTCTGTTTTGCTTAAGTCAAGCTTCAGCTACGCCTGTTAACAAGTATCTAAGGCTAAATTAATTATAGCTGGCCATAACAGATTTGCTGCCAAAGTTCAATAAACACTTTGGTTCAACATTTCAGACCAACGCATAATTCTACACAAAAAACGCATTAAATATTAAATGTGGTGACAGCAAAAAATTGCAAAAAAAAAAAAAAACAGGCAGCAACAAATATTTGTTAAAAAACAATAACGATTAATGTAAAACGTGTAGCTGTCATGTAGTTGTGGTCAGTGTATCTCTCGGAGCCCAAAAATAAAAAAGTTCTAGGCGTAGCTGTTGGTATGCTGTGTGTGCGAGTATCTCACAGATACATTCGGAGGCAGCGAGCCAGAGATACTTTTAGCACAGGCACCAAGTACTACAAACCAACCACTTGCACAACAATATAATAAAAAGAGGTATAAAGATCTTGTCGTAGAAGCTGTCTGCGCGCAGGCATCAGCCTGCCAGAGTATCTGAGCATCTGAGCATCTGAGTATCTTTGTATCTGTATCTGCAGCTTGGCCTGCCTGACGGCCTGCCTGTTCGGTTAACCAAATTCATTTTGAAGCTGCTTCAAAATATTTTTTTCGTGCATTCAGTTTGCCGGAGATTCTTGTTTGTTATTTTTCTTATTTTTATTCTTTTCGAGAGCTTGAGAAAAATAAAAATTGATTCTAGAACCAGTTTTTGGCTTTGAATTGTTGAGTTTTTTTTTTACGTTTTTTTTTATTATTTTTATGAACTTAAGTGTGCGTGTGTGTATATATATTTTTGCCTTTGTACTTGCTTTGCCTTTGGCTTTAACTTTGGCTCTTTTGAGGCGCTGCGCGTCTGCTCTTTTGGCCGCCTTTACACCGGGCTCTTGGCTTTGGCTTTTGGATCTGAATAAAAATTTATATATACTTTTGAAGAGACGCGTTTTTTTTGGTTTCTTTCTGGTATGTTATGCGGCTTTCGTTTTCGTTTGTTTTGGGGCGTTGCAGTCGCCGAAATGGTCCATCCGTTTAATTAAGTAGATATTTCTGTATAATTTATGCATATTTTAGAAAAAACGAAAATAAATACATAAATTGGAAAGTTCGCCGAGACCTGATCAAACAACAAAAACTTCATGCCGTCATTGATAAATCGAATTTATTTATATAATATGATACCAGGCTACGCTGTATTTTCTCAGCCATACAAAGACCTTGAGAACAACAGTAAACAAGCCAAAAATAAAGTCTAAAAATAATTGATATTAAAAAAAAACTCAAGCTTGTCAAATGCATAGAGCTGACTTATAACTCTTATATACATATTGTGGGATTTATCTATTATATATACAACTGCAAAGTGCAATTGTTCAGTTATTCCCATGCCACTCACAATAATTTATATGCAAGGCTTAAAATGTTGCTTTATAAATATGGGAACTTCGCGGGTTACAATTAGACACAGCGATGGGCATCGTTAGATTCAAAATTAACCAACTATGACTAACTTAAATCTATGGAATTTAGCTGCTGGAGAATCTATCATAATCAACAATCATAAAAATTAACAACTTAACAAATAGTTGAGTATATGCTGCACTGAAAAAAACAACTAAACTTTTCTAAACATTCTGTAGTACTTTTTCTTCAAGTATTTTATATTTATTCTAAAATTTAAATACAGTAGAATCCGGTTATAGCGACATTCAAGGGACCGATGATTTTACGTCGTTATATCCGGCAGACGCACTATCCGAAAGGAGCAAAAAAAAAATTTTTTTTTGTATATTATGGATGCCATGTTCGTAATAGGTTTTAAAATAAAACAAATTAATTTTTTAATCAAAACAAAAAATTTAATACAGTAGAATCCGGTTATAGCGACTTTCAAGGGACCGACGTCGTTATATCCGGAAGACAAAATCCATAATTTTGTTTCTTTTTCGTATTGAAAAAACACAAAATCCATGATTTTGTTTGCTTCTTTTAGCATTGTTAAAGAAATCAAATTTTCCTCTTTAAAGTTTTTTTTTTGGTTCGGCACGTCGCAATATCCGGTTGAATTGAAATGAAAATTGAATTGAAATTGAAAAATCTCGTCGTTATAAGCGGTTTGTCGCTAAAAGCGGAGTCGTTATAAGCGGAGGCCGTTTCATATAAGTTTGTATGGGGACCAACCAAACCATCGAGTTTTCGTCGCAATAACCGGACGGACGCTATAAGCGGCGTCGTTATAACCGGATTCTACTGTATATTAATATTTGTTTGCCAGTATTTTAGAATTTCTTTAAATATTTGATACTTTCGTTTGAAATTTCAAATTGTTCCTTAAATATTTAATGTTATTTTCTTAACAGGTTTTTTTTATAACTTTTTAAAATATTTTCTGCGTTAATTTTAATTTTGTATACTTTATTCTAGTATTTTTTAAAATTACTCTCTTAAATATTTTCTTTATTTATGTATTTGAAAAGCTCTCTTAAATATTGTAGGTATTTACATATTTCAAGAGTTTATTTTAGAATTTAATTATTATTCAAATATTTAATACAATTTTTATTAATTTAAAAAATTCGATGTGCAAATTTTAAGCATATTTTCGGATTAAGAAATAATAATTATAATAATTAATATTGTATTTTTTCAGTGAAGCAAAATTGAATTTCTCTTCTATCTAGGAAATATTTGTTAACACAAGTTGGAAGATATTTCTATTAGCACATCTGTATGTTTGTATATATCTAAAGGTGTCAGCGGAATACCCCGAATCAAGGGGTGGCCCGTAACGGGAGAATTCTCGCTAAATGACAAACTTGATCGAAATTGTCAAGAGCCAAAGCCAAGATCATAAATTAAATTAGCATAGACTTTGGCAACAAGAACATACAGACATATGCATGCGTATATATGTATATGTATGTATATACTTACTTATAGAGCAACAGGTACCGAGCTCTACGTATTCAGCAGATACGTATTTGATAACTTACAAGATACTAAAAATAAAAGCCAAGTGAAAAACCAGAAATACACGCGACAAAAATGCACAACAAGAAATCAGGTGAAGTAAACCGGTGAATTAATAAAACGCGTTGACGAAACCTGCTCTCGGGCATAGATGAAATTCCAGCCTAGAGAGAGGGACAGATAGACAGGGAGAGAGCGAGAGAGAGAGAAAGAGAAAGAAAGAGGAAGGGAGAGGGAGCAGTTTACACAAAGAGGGGACACTGGCACGCCTGCGCCATGCCTCAAAAGAAACCCAAGCTGGCTAAAAGCGAATTGTGCATAGTTTAAAACTGAAAGTGTTGGACCTGCAGATACCCTAGAAAATTATGACAAAAAGCTAACTTGAGCAGTGTTGCCAAATCCCTTTTTTTTTGGTCAAAAGATGAGTATTTGGTAGAATTTTAAATTTTTTTGTTTTTTCTTAGTAATTGGGTTTTTTTTTTAAATTTTTTCCTAAAGTATTCGATAACAATTTTTTTCTAAAATGTAGAAGAATTATAGGTCTCTTGTCATTATTTTGATCGATATTTGCACTTAACACCTAAAATTTAAAGGAACATATCATCTGTAGGGTGAAAATAGAAGATATATAGTATCCTATGTTGGAATTTGATATTTTTGCTCTCTTTGAAAACAGTAAGATATTATAGGCTAATTGTTAATTTTAGAGTGAAAACAAATCTATTGTTATGCAATTAAAGAATGTTAAAACAAATATAAATTCCAT
Source organism: Hypselothyrea guttata (assembly GCA_035045125.1). Lineage (NCBI taxonomy): Eukaryota > Metazoa > Arthropoda > Insecta > Diptera > Drosophilidae > Hypselothyrea > Hypselothyrea guttata. The sequence continues at coordinate 49,605 of JAWNNJ010001364.1, forward strand.
AAAAAGAAAATTCCCTGGAAAATCTTCAAAATAAATTTGGGATTTTCTGTTTTGTTTTTTTTTTTTTCAAAATTTTTGTAAGCTTTATTTTTGAGCTCTTAAAGCCAAAACCAGCATTTGAATTTCGAAAATCACAAGTAATAGCTGCATTTCTTGGCAATTTAAATAAAGTCTGGCATGCCCTGCCTGTAATTCCCCAGGGTATGCACAGAAAACAAAATCAAAATCGCGTGCATGTCGCATTTGTAAAACAACAAAAATTCGCGCTGAAAATGGCCTTATGTAATGGCTGTGTGTACTTAGATGGTGTGACTGCGCGGGGCGGTGGGCAGCGGGAGGCGTGGCAGTGGCAGTGTTGGGCAGCGCTGTGTGTGCATAGACGTGGCAACGCTGGCAACGCCAAACAGCGCAAAAGGAGCCGCAACAAAACAGAAACAGAAACAAAAACAAAAACAAATCGAAGCCAAACGAAAGCAACAAGAGCAACAACAACAATTATTATGCAAGTTGTTGCTGGCCATTAAAAACAGTTAACAGTTAAACAGTTAACAGGCCAACACACACAAAACATTTCTGTTAATCTTTATTATTTAGTTTATTTAAGCTTCATTGCTCTCAAATCGTTTAAGCCGCTTTGCGTGTGCTGATTTTACGAATTGCGAGCAAAAAAATTAAAAAACTGAACAACAATTAATATATATAGATGTATATAGTTTATATATATATGCATATATTATGTGTTTTTAATATTTGCTGCTATTGAAAATTGTATTTGGACGGCATTTGATTTGATTTACTGCACTTGCTGCCGTATAATTAAGTATTTTGCGCACACGAAATTGAATTAGAGTTCATTAAGTTCCCCACACACAGAATACGCAAATTCATATATAATTATACACAGACCAATATAAATAACCGCTGTTTGAAAAGAGTTTATTTTAAACACATTCTAATAGAGCAATTACTGCGACCCGTAACAATTGGTGTTAATTTATTCCAATACTGCGGGAGGCTAAAACTGCGGCTGTATTCTCAAAAGCGTTTGAAAAGATTAAAAATATCCCAACAAAATAAAAATGTAAAAGTTTATAAACCTATAATTTCAGATCTTTGGTTAATTGAATTTCTTGAAAAATATTGAATTTTAAAAAGGTGTATTTTATTATAATCTGCTTAGCAATATTTATGATATTGAAAAACTAAACGCAGATTTTAGGTTAATTATATTTATTCTCTTTTTTTTATTATGTTTTTTAAATTTTACAATTGTAATTTATTCTCTGGAAAAAATACAACTTAAAGTGAATCTTAATATTCTTCAAAAATAAATATTTTTTAAAGTGCATTTATTTTATTTATTTTTTATGTATTTCAATAAATCAAATATTAATAAGGCTTTATTTTTTAAGTACCCTAGTTAAAATAACAATTTCTCGAACAACAAGTGTCTAAAATACGAGTCTTGAAAAATGTTTACAGTTAAGCACGCACTGTTAGGCCGTCAACAGGACTCTCAAACCAATGAGAGCTGCTGAGCGAGCGCTGCAGTTTGACATGCAGCATGCAAAATAACTCTGTTTAATCAAAAGGAGCATATTTATATTAAAATGCTATATTAGTTGAAAATAAATTATAATAATATATATATTTATATATAATTTTATGGAAATATCATAAAATTACTTAAAATTCTCTGCATTTTCACTTTCATATGACATTTGCTGCCTGCCGCTTGCTCTCAAACTGCGAAAAGGCTGCTTACAGTTTGGCACGCTTGCGGATTATGTAAAACTGTAATTGTTGCTGTTAAGCAGTTGTGCCCAAACGGAGAGGCTCTCCCCATAAGCAAGGGCAACAGCCCAACAGTGCTATGCAGCGAGAGCTATGGAGTGGGCACCGCTGCTGTTAAGCATGCAAATTGTGCGTTTTGGACGCGGGGGATGTAAATCAAATAGAAATTGCGATGTTTCGGTACATAACACAATAGTATATAATAATATTATATATTACAATACTGTAATACACCAACCAAAATCGAACTCTGCGAAATTCTCAATCGAAAAGATCGCGCATGCAAATTTGCAACATTGATTGATAACATTGATGTATCGACATCTCATGTAATACATCGCACTGCTAAAAACATCGCAACGCATCGATACATCGCTGTTCATTGCATCGATGGTTTTTTACGTCAGTAGTTTTCGACGGTGCCGCCAGACTTACCGCTAAAATAACAAGATCCCGCGAATGGTGTTTATTATTTTGTTTTTGTTGTTGTGTTATTGTTGTTTTTGTGCTGTAACCGTTGCTGGCAGTGTTATTAATGCCCGTTTGCTTTGTTGCACTAAATTGTGTTTAATTTTTATTTCATTTAGTTTCGGTTTCGATTTCCGTTTCGGTTTCTGTTTCGGTTTTCTTTGCGCTTTCGTATTTGCATGCAGACACACACACACGCACACACACGCATACACATGCACGTGCGGAACGATATTAGGAGACGAAATCAATCAACAACAAAAGAAAAGTGACGATTGCCGCGCAAGAGAGGGAGAGGTAGAGAGCGGGAGCGCAGAGAGTTGGCAAATTGCGAAGATAAGCGCAAGACGCATGCGCACGTAATAATGTATGTGTGTTTGTTGTTGTTGGTTGTTTGGCTTCTGCTTCTTTCTCGTGTTCGGTCGCGCTTTCAACGCTTCAACGTTTTAACCGTTTTCGCGGACGAATTGTTACTGATTGTGACCAGGCCAACGGTGCAACTTCAACAGGGCCAGTCACAAAAGCCACAGGTGAGCGCCAAGCTCGCTAGCGATGGCACGCCGCAAACTATCGTCGTGAGCAGCTATCGCACGTTATCAACACGTAAGTTAACTGAGTTTATTTCTTTGCAATTAATTCCAAATTAAACAATTTAATAAACTATTATTTGGTTACTGCTCTACACGTCTCAATTGTATTAATATTTATGCAATAAATGCTATTTGCTTAAATATAATCGCCCTCTGCCCCGCTCATCTCTAGCTGAAAACTTGAATTGAGCGCGAGAGAGCGCTGATTGGAGCGCTGCCGCAGAGCGAGGCAGAGAGAGATCAGCAAACAGCTGTTTAGGCAAGGCACAGTGGTATAGCATAGTTTTAGGCATGGCTTCGGTTGCATAAACCTTAACACAGTGCAGCCAGAGTTTTTTTTTTCAACTCATTTTTTCTGTTACATACATTCTACCAAAGTTATTAACCCTGTTTTTACCTATTTTCAATCGGTACAGGCATGAGTGTAATTGGATATGACCTATCTTATGTATCTATATCTTGTATTTGGCTAATTTCTTTTCTAAATTGCTTTGTATAGAAAATTTACCCATAAAAACTAAGCAAGGACGAAAAATGGGGATTTTAGGGCTATAAATCGTGTTTTTGAGGTAAATATATATGGAGTCTATTGCATTTTTGAAATATCAAGTGGCAAACGTGCTTGTAACCCCCGTTCAAGTCCAATTTACGGGTTTCGCCAAGTCAATTTAATAATACATGGATTCGCTTTCACTCTCAGGCATTAACTCCATTGTTCGGGCAGGGGAGGGAAGCTGAACTGCTTATCAGCAGTAGCCAACGTTGTTTCCAACTGACTGCATCGGCTGTATGGCATATCAAATGGTTTGAAGGATGTGCGAAGGCTGAATGCAAATGCATCTGGGTGGGGCACAAAGGGGGACTGACAAGACGGATGCATATGCTGGCAGTTATTATTTGATTTTTGACCAAAGAACAGGAGACAAAAGTGAAACAAATGGTTTGGCAGAACATTTATCGATTGTTAGGAAAACCGTAGTATATATTCAATTCAATATTCAGTAAATCGGAAGATTCGAAAAATCAATGCTTTCCACACCGAATTCCAGTTGAATAAATTGAATGTTTTGTTTGGGTCTGGCAACTCTCCTGCCTGGTCAATCAGACGAGCGAGCCTTTTGTGGACAACTGTACTTTTGTCCGTTGACAGTTGACAGGTGGCATTTTGAGTGGTTGCTGACGTGTGCGCTGCCAATGATTGATCGGGGTGCCAAGGAGCTTACGGAATTTATTTAATTTCCGCATGGCCATTCAAGCAGCATGCCCGCATACAAGTACGTCCCTCCGTCCGTCCCTCCGACTATCCGTATGTCTGCTCGAAATAATTTTGTGGGTTTGTTGCAGGCAATGAAAATTACAGACCAACAAAAGACAATGCAAAATTGTTGGCCCAATGCAGGGATACAGTGTTAGATAACGATCAAAAACCGAAATGCGAGCGAAAATACGCAGATTCGACTAAAGGGTGAGGGGTAAGGGGTGCGGGGTAGGGGTAGGGGGTTCTTGGGCTACATCTCAGCGAGCGCTGTTATCGTTTTAATTAGTTTTGTAAAAGTTGGCCAACAAACAGGCCAAAGGATGGTGCTACAGAGGAGGGGAGGGGATGGGATGGGTTGCGTGTAATGAAATTTAGCAAAAATTCCCCAACATGTGAGAGACAGAGAGTTGCCAGACAGAGAGACAAAATGCAGAGTGCAAAATGAACTTATGAAATTGCTAATTATAACAGAGTATCTCCTCGCAAAGTTCCTGCGCCAGTTTAGGGCTTACAATTTCTAGTTTGCAGTCGAAATTGCATTGCAAATGCATTTAAAGTTTACGCTTTTACATTTAATTAAACTTGAAACACATTTCGGTGGCCACCTGGCCTTTGGCTATATTTATCTTAACTGGGGGACAGTTTCCTCTCTCTCTCTCTCTCTCTCTCTCTCTCTCCCACTTTTCGTCTTCCTCTTGGCCCTTTGCAGGCGTTCTATTTGCATGCATATTTATAAGAAATTGTCCCGAATTAAATGCAACTCCCCCAGGGAGGGGCCAAGCGGAGACAGTGCAAAACTGTTGAGATTAAGCAAAATACCAGAGCGTTTTCTTTTTCAAATTTATTTGCAGCAAAAACAGTTGGAAGATGTAGGGGAAAGGAATCTTAAGCCAAGAGGGCTGATAAAACTTGGGCAGCTGCGAAAAGAAATGAACTTTTTAATCTCCTACCTTATGCCATATAAATTACGTTGCATTTCTAATAAGCCAAACTTACTTGAAGGCAAGAAAACCAACAAATTTTCCGGTACTAGACATAACAGCCTAGACAGATTTAAATCGATTTATATGAATTAAATTAAATTACCCAAAATTATCTGCAAATAGATATAAAAAAATAGAAATTTATAAAAATAGCTAAGGCAACAAATAAACTTATAGAATTAAATAATTTAATTTAATTTAATTAACTTATAGAATTAATTAATTTAATTATTTAAATGTTGGTATTTAAGTCATATAATTTTTGTACAATTACTGAAATCAACACTGAATCAATAATTTAGCTTTTATTTTATTTGAAACAAATTAATTTATATATTGGAGTCAAATAATTTTTGTACAATTACTGAAATGCATAAAATATCATTATAATTGGGTCAAATATTTAAATTTTAATAAAAAACATCTATGATTTTATTTTTTTTGTATTTTTAAAACTCGATGATCCACAAATTAATTTAAATAGTTGTATTACAGTAGTATAATTGTTGTTCAATTACTGACATGCATAAAAAAAACCATTCGAATTTGGTAAAAAAACTATTATTTAATTTTTAAATCTTTTTAATAATTGTTGTACAATTATTGAAATGCATCGAAAAGCATTAAAATTGTTTTCATAATTAAATTTGAATAAAAAAGCCACAATTTAATTTATTTTATAAACAAACAACAAATTACTTTGTATAATTTTCGTTCAATTATGCATTCAATGAGCTGTTCCAATGTGCAGCGGATCTGGCCAATGGCCGTGGTCCAAAAGAGATTCCGAATTGTGCCTAATCCTTGGCTGTGTCTGGTGGAAAAGGGAACGAGAATGGAACCGAAATGAACTTGATTTCAAAAACCGTGCAAAAATCGTTCAATCATTTAAGTAAAATACCAGGCGCTCAGCGTTGCGAGAGCAGCGCAGCAACACATTCAATTCAACGCGCAGCAAAGAGAGAGCGAGCACAACCCTCACACACACACACGCACACAATGGCAAGCCCACACGTCGTTGTTGTTGCTTGTTGTTGGCTGCCGTTCTTTGCGTCGCGTGCTGTCGCTGCGTCTCGCTCTGGCCCGCTGGCTGTGTGCGTGTGTGCGCGCTCGCTGGCCGTCTCGCTTGCGCGCATGGCGTGCATTTTACAGTTTTGTATTTTGAAACGATCATGCGGGCGTATCGAAATAGCAACAACAACGAGCAGAAATATAAAATAAAACAGAGGGAGAGAAAAACTTGGCCGCTTGCTGCCTGTTGCTGGGCATCTGTTAGCCGCATGGATCACTTTATCGATTTTACGAATGAAGAAGCAAAAATGCGATCGATTGTGATCTCAAAATCGGAATATTTCGTGCAGAGATCCGACTCGACGTCAACGCTGATCACTTCATTTGCTCGCTCTAACAACAAATTCAACCAGTGAGCGAAAAAACTACGAGCATAATTTTTTTTGTATAAAAAAAAAACAAAAAGTAATTGGAGATGCCGGGGATTGAACCCGGGGCCTCTCACATGCAAAGCGAGCGCTCTACCACTGAGCTACATCCCCATGTGGAAATCGCTGCGCCAAGTGCCAACAAGTAAACAGCGACAAGCAGTGGAAAGCAGTGACAAGCAGTGCAGGGCGAAGCAGTGGCCTCAGCATGGCAAAGAGAGAAAAATATGTAAAAAGAAAAGGCTTGAAAAATTATTTTGAAATAATACATATAAAGAAATAGCAAAAATATAATTAATTAATTGTTTATAAAATATTACAAATATTTAGATGCAATTTAAACAATTTTTATTTAGTAGTTAGTTAATTTATAATTGTTATTAATTATTTATTTCAGTCAGTCGAGTTGCCTGCTGCAGAAATTGCACTGCGCTCTGTCTCTCTTGGCTCTTATGGCTGTTTGTGCTGCGCCTAACCCAACGGGGATGTAGCTCAGTGGTAGAGCGCTCGCTTTGCATGTGAGAGGCCCCGGGTTCAATCCCCGGCATCTCCAATTCTATTTTTTATTTTTTTTTTATTTAATATTTTTTTTACATTTTGTAAATGTGTTTTAGGGATTTTGCTTGCTAGTTGTGGTACTACAATATACTACTATAGTAGTAAGTGAGCGCCGACTAAAGTTGGCAACTTTGCTCAGTCTGGCCAGGCTGACTTGATTTATGCGCAACGAGGCGGCAATAATGAATTATTTATGCCGATTTACGGCTGCCAAGCAGGTCTGCATGTCAATTGGCAAGAGCACTAGTATGTTAGCCGACATTGAGAGGGGGCGTTGGGGGCGGCGGAGGGGCACAAGTCAGAGCACAGCTGAGCGAACTGACTCCGGGCGGCGACTTTGACTTCTGGCTGCCGTTTCAGCCACAATGCAGTCAAGTGGTTAAATTTTGTATATATATTTATACATATATACATACATATATATATATACGTATGTAGTTGTAGTCATCAAACGAGTGGGCGTTGCGGGCGTGGCAAGTGCTTTTTGTTTCAAGTTTTGACATTGCTAGGAAATTGCCTGTTCTCACTTGCCAGGCATTTGTTTAGACGAAAATTAATATTACATTTTGCATGAGCTTTACGGAGTTTATGCGTTGATCTACGTGAATTCAAGCATACGTAAAATTGAAAAAAACTTGGAAAGAAATGAAATAAAATTATGAATAAACCAGAATGGGCGGAGCAGATCAGTCGGACGGGCCCGACTGTCTTATACCCTGTGCCAAAGCTCGCGCTGCGCGCTCGCGTATACAGTATAAAATATTTTAAATACAATTTTTTAAAACTATCACACGGAGCGTAGCAGCAATTCTTCTTCTTCCATTTTGTGTATGCCATGCTTTACAGGCTGCGCTGCTAAAGGGCGAGCGGCGTAACGCCTGTAATATTGTTTCGTTCATATCTCTTGTGTTTATTGGCCGATTTTATTGCGGATAGGTAACTACCATACACAAGAGTATATATTCCGAGTTTCAACGTTCTATGTTCAATATTACGCTTGTTATTCGGTTTTTATTGATTAAGGCGTAAAGGGGGCGTGGCATTAAAAATTTTGAAAAAAGCCTCATCTGTGTCTGATGTAGACCTATCAACTACTGAAGAGAGAATTCATGTAAATATCTCAGTGTCTTTTAAATTGGCGAATGTATTTTATTTCATTCATTGTGGGCGGCAGGGGCGTGGCATTCAAGATTTGAAATAAACTTGATCTGCGTATGGTATACACCTTTCAAAAGAGACCATAACGGCTGCTCTAGCTTTTATAGTTGCTGAGATCTACGCACTCATCCAGACGGACGGACAGACGGACAGACAGACGGACATCGCTAAATCGACTCAGCTCGTCTCCCTGATCAAAAATATATATATACTTTGTGGGGTCTGCCACGCCTCCTTCTGCCTGTTACATACATCGCATAAAGTTATTAACCCTGTTTTTTTCATTTTTCAAATGGGCACAGGGTATAAAAAGAAAAAGTATTATTTAGTATCCTAGTTACACGGACTGCATCTTAGCTGCATAGTCTGTTTAACGGAAACATTTGATGCATCACGCAGTGTAAACAGGGTATTATTTGAATAGCCAAATAGTTCAGGAATTCTAGCTGAATTTATAAACAATTTAAGCTAATAATATAAAAATAAATAAAAAATAAACGTTTAATTTAGGTAAGTTTGAATACATGATAATTCTTACATTTCATGAAATAATTTCATGACTTGAGTTACGTATAAACCTAGAAGGCGCTGTCTATCTCTCTCTTAGCCTGCTTTTGTAGCAAATCCTTTTATACAGAAAATGCTATATATTGTTGAACTACGAGCAGGCAATTGATTTTCTTGCGGTGCGGCTTATTTGATGTCCTCGTTCTATGCATTCCTTGACAGGCATCAAATTTCATTTGATTTCCTCTATATATACACATACATACATATATTTGTATATGTGCAGATGTGTGTGTATTGGCCATCAATTAGCCGTAGCAAAAATCTAGAAATTCCTACGGCAGCTGACACACATCACATAAATATAATTAAGCCAAGTTTTCAAATAAATACGCATACGAAATATATATGGAAATTTACCAAAATTAATTACTACATTGTCTATGCATGTGTGTGTGTTCATGTGTGTGTGTGTGTGTGTGTCTATCCGTGTGAGCGTAATAAATATTGTATAACAATTGTCTGGCACTTTTGCCAGTTGCACGTCCGTCTGGAGGTCTCAAAGCACTCGCAGGCTTCATTTAAATAAAAGAAAATACAAATCGAAATTGTCACATTGAATTTATGTAATTGCATAAACACCTCAAGTCTAGTTAAAGCCAGACACACACACACACCATCACACACACACACAGATGCATATTGTTTATGGCCTCTGCTTCTGCTCTTTGGGTTACTGAATAATTGAGGCAACAAACTAAACAAATGACACAACCTCAATAATCTGACGGCCGTGTCACAGGCACCAAAAACTGTATAGAAGCCACTTGATCTGGGATTTGGTAAGTGAAATTGCTTTTAAGCCCGTTGCCAGGGTTGCCACAATTCATGTCGAGGGTTACACATGGATCGCTCTGCGGCAAGGGGTGCGAGACGTCTGCCCTTTTTGAAATCGAGCAATATTATGGACGATATAATCACTGGACGATGCACTGAAATACGGTTTGATGATCTAAACAATGAACCGGAAAACGAGAAGATTTCGGACATAGAACCACAGCAAACTGCGAAGATGATATTATATAAGAATTTGATCAATTTAATTAAATATGGAATCACATCGTTGGCTTACGTTTAAATAAAGCAGCTTGAAGTATCAAATATTCAAAGATGAAAAAGTGAACAAACGAAGGCTGTTCTGATGTAATAACGGTAAACCTTCGCCAACTTCAAGCCCTGTAACTCGGGATTCCTCCCAGGAATTTAGAATTCGGTGCAATTCGTACAGCAATTAAAGGAAAGAGGATCAGTCTGCGAGGACGTTTGTAGCCTTGGTGGGGCGAGTTGTATTCATAGATGGTACTTTTGACTGGGTATGGCCGGCGTAGGTTTTCTTTTTCGATATTCCAAGCATAAAATATTTTTGTTATATATTTTCTCCAGATGTGGTCTGTTCACTGCGAACCTTGATGGCAAACTAAAAATATTTGCTGCACCGCATCGTGTCATAGATTTTTATACTTCATAGCCTACTTCTCTTGAAAAATATATTTTATATTATTCTTCAATTAATTTGATGTTGCTCGGTTGAGCTCAGCAACTAAACTGAACTGAAAGGAATGTCATAGATATCCTAATTTATTTCGACATTCACAAATTTGGATCATTGTTTTTTGATAAAAATTGGAACGACTGGAGCCAGGACTAACTAAAGCTGTGCTTTGACAGTCAAACATATTTGAAGATATCAAATATAGTTTTTTCCTCTTCTCATGGAAAACATATTTTATATTATTCTTCAATTAATTTGATGTTGCTCGCTTGAGCTCATATTTAAATTTTCCAAACGTTTACAGCACTTTAAAATACGCTTCAATATAATTAAGGACGAGGTTTTCGAATTCCAACAACTTTTAATTTAATTTCTTTAATTTAATTTAATTTGGCTCTAATTTAATTTAATTTCCTAATTTAATTTCAATATTAATTTTAATTTGTATTTTTAATTTTCTATGTCGACTGACAATAGTTGACAATAAATAAAAAAATAAATTAATTAAAATATTATCACACATGGCGCCCAACGTGGGCATGAGATTTTCTTTTTGAAACTATAATAAGCCTGCAAACATTTAAAATTCAAGCGTTTTGCAATGAGAAACTTTAATTTTGGAAACATATAAATCTTTACAGTATTTTTGTGAAATTTGCCCTAAATTTGAGCTGCAGATTTCAATGAAAATTTCCACTAAAACTTACTGAAACTACCGTCTGAAACTATAGCTTAGGAAAATGCAAAGAATTATAGATTTAAATTGCATTAGAGCAGATACTGTGTGCTCTGACAGCAGCAGGGTGCCAAATGCTAGTTGAAGACACGATTTAATCACATTAAATGTTCATTTAAAATTCCCTTTTCGAACGTGATTACAAACTTCATCAGGTGCAGCACACATATCATCGTCATCATCATCAATATCAATATCAATGCGGTCGATGTGAAAAGTGAAAAAGCATATTTCCGTTTTGGGCTTGGGAAGGTGGACGATTGCCACTAAGGATACACATAAGGACATTTCCTAATGTGTGTGTGTGGGAAATTAATAATGCATTCGATATCGTTGCCATTTTGCATTCAAATTCAATTGTGCGTGCGTGCAAATTGAATTCCCCAAAGCCTACCAGAAGCCTCCCAGTAAATTGCATTAAGCACAAATTTAAATTCTCCTGCTCTATGTATTTGTTGTTTTTGCTGGGCCCAACTTTAAGCGCCTAAGCAGGCTCATTGCACAGAGACAATTGCAATTGCAAGTGTCAAAAAAGTAGAAGCCAAAAATACAGTTGCCCAAAGCCAAACTGCAATTGTAGCCCCAACTCCAAACTCCAACTCCAACTCGGGCTCCAACTGCGACAACTTTGCTCCGTACTCCGCACTCCCTACACCCTACTCCCTATCCTGGATTGCACTCCGGTCCAGTTTCAACACAATCACGTTTCAATTAACACACATGGTCAGGTCTCTTCCCGCCGGCCCCATGCCCTGCCACTGCACTGAGGAAAATTCTGTAGCGTCAGCGTAAAACAACATTTGCTGTATATAATTCCTATTGTTTACATTGCATATTATTATTTATTTTAATTTATTTATTTATATTTTATTGTTTTTATACGTTTTGAAATTTATTTAATTTATTTAACTATTCTTTTTTATACTATTTTTTTTTTGTAAATTATGCTACAATATATAATTTTCATCTTTTACTTCAATATATTATCGAAATTTTATTATTTTTTGTCATTTAACATTTCCATAATAATTTTATATTATAATATATTATATATGACATTATATATATTATATTATATATATTATATTATATATTATTTAAATAAATTGTGTCTGTTAAAATTAATTATTTTTTGTTATTTAATATACACAATTTAAAAGTTTTAATTAACTTTTATATTAATTTATATTATTTTGTATTATTTTATTTATAATATTATTATTTACTTTAAATAAAATTCATTTCAATTAACAATACATTAACTTTATTTTTATAAAATTTATTTATTATATGTTCATTATTATTTAACTTATTTCATCATTTTATTTATATTTATTATTTAACTTTGCATTTCATCATTTTCCTAAATTTTCTTTCGTTTCACTTAGTTGTTGGTATGCATATTTTCTTCAAGTGTGACCGTATTCATATGTAAAGCACGCACGCACAACGCTAGCTTCATACCGTTGGTTTAATGGGCTGAGCCTCTGCTCCAGCTACAGCCGCTATTGCTGGACATCATAATTCCGGCCACAATTCCCAAACACCGCAAAAACAACAGCAGGACACAAGCCAAACTCTCCACTCGCTCTCTCCCGCTCTTTCACTCTCTCTCTCTCTCTCTCTCTGCCCCTCTGTCTGGGTAACATTCCCTCGCTTTCTCTGAAGTTTCATCGTACCCAGTTTCAACAGTTAGTCTGAGTTCTATGGGGCGCATGAACTAATTACGTTAATATGCGACAACGTTTTCGGAGGCCAAAAATGTTGCTGCACTGCGGGTGGCCCGGACGGGGGACAGAGTGAAGGGGGTGGAGGTCAGTACGCGGGGTGTACGCTTTGAGTGGAGTCCGGATAAGTGAATTGCGAATTGCGGCTAAAGAAGGGGGCGAAGAAGGGGCTGCAATCGACAGAGTGGATTAGTATGATAACAGAATGCATCCGACGACAAACATATAGGAAGAGGCTGTATCAGAATTTAATGAAGCTTTTTAAACACCCGATCTAAATAAATGTAGTTTTGAGATTGTTAAAAAGTATTTTTTTTAATTTTAATTTTTATAAAAAAGACAATTTTGATATTATGTGTTTTTACGTAACTTTAGGATTTGAAATTCTATATAATGTGTTTAAAAATTAATATAAATTTTAAATTTTAATATAAATATATAGTAATTCTCTTCCTTATATTTAAGATTGCGAATATTTGTGAGCTTTCATTAAATGGTATAATAAATATTAAATATATTTTCCAATCATATTTTATTTACCAATAATTTCTAAATATTTACTTTCTAAATTGTTTCGGAAATTTAATACAAATTAAGTGGTTTTTCTCATAATTGATCCACATTATTTCTCACACAGTCAACATTCTACAGGGTATTATAAAACAAATACCTAGTAAAAGTAAGTAATATTTGCAAATAGCCATAACAAAGCAGTTTACTGAGAAATGCATATCGAAAGGCAAATAATAACATTTCTCAGCTGTATGGATTAGTTTGCCATTCAGATGAAGACTATAAAGCTGCTTCTAGCATTGAGCTCGCTAATGGTAAGATTTTGAATGATTTCTAGATGAGCTATTAATAAAATCTGGCTCTCTTACTCTTACTTTAAGCTGATAAACTGCATTAATGCAGATCAAAACTACTTTCGAAAGGTGGGAAATTGTATCCAGACGGTCTTTGAAGGTGGATCTTATATGGCGCCTAGGATAATGCCTTTAATAACGGAATCGATAAGATGTGTCAAATATAGGCCAAAAATTGATGACGATGGAAGTTTCGACTTGTATGATTTATCATTGGATTTTCTCTATGAACTAGCACTGAACAGGGCATGTCTAGAGGCGGTGTTCAATACAACCGAGGCATGGACAAAGCCGTTTGAAAATAGTTATAATAAGCATTGTAAATAAAGATTAATTTCGTATACATTGAAAGGAAATTAAAAGTAGTTTAAAGGTAAGAAGCTCCGATTCGAACCTCGTTGTAGGTCGGAAACAGTAGGAGCAGAGTGTGAAAACAGAGAGTGGGAATAGGGAGTCGAACAGTAAGTATAAACAGATAGTAGGCAGGGAGCTAGGAACAGAGGGTAGGAACTGGGAATTGGAAAGTAGGAACAGAGTTCCCAGATTTTTTTAAAGTTAAATGTTGCTAAAACCTAGTAATAGCTAAAAATTATATGCAAGTGGCTAAACAAATCGCTAAGTAATCCTTTTTTTCTTGAATGTATGTTATTTTAGACAAGTAATAAATGCTATAATTTTTCCTATTTTAAATTTGAAACGAACCGTATGACTCATAAGCTATGAGCAATATTGCATTTAAGCTAAGCTGCAATCGCCAGAACTCTTACGGCCTCTCATTTAATTTTAACTGTAGTGCTGATCTGTACACTCACTTACACAAAGTAAGCTATTTGCGCTTGCTTAGAGAGCCTTCAAGAGCGAGCAAGTGGGAGAGCGGCCAAGCGATGCATATGAGCGTATGCATAGAGCGATCGCTACAGCCGCCAGCGGGCGACTTGTTCGCTTACCAAAGCAGCGAACTGGTAAGGGGGTTTCTGAGGCGCTTTCTCTTTGGCGGGAGCTGTTGAAGAGACGGCGACAGCGCTGCCTGCTAGCACTATAAATACTGCTGCTGCAGTGCTGCTAAACTCAGTGTAGTGATTGCTGTCGAGTGGTTAAGACGTGTTGTGGGTGCTTAAGTGGCAAGTGGTCATTATTATTTGTATGTATTATAGCAAGAGCTGTGCAGCAAGGGATCGGGCAACGAGACAAGCCGGCAAAAAAATAGGAACAGCAACAGGGAGTCGAAACTGGGAGTATGAACACAGGGTCGAAAAGGGAATATGAATAGCGGATAGGAACAGCGAGTAGGAACAGCGAGTAGGAACAGCGAGTAGGAATAGCGAGTAGGAACAGCAAGTAGGAATAGCAAGTAGGAACTGCAAGTAGGAACAGCGAGTAGGAACAGCGAGTGGGAAAAGAGAGGTAAACCGGTTCGTTTTAAACTGTGCTCGCAGCCCTAGTTGTAGCTGCAGGTGATTGCAGCTGCTGTACAAGCTTAATCCCAACAGCATTACGCTGCTGTCCAGGCCAAAAATGTGCCTATTTGTGCATAAATAACACATTCAACGAGCTGTACCAAATCCTGAGTCGAGCAGGCTGCCCATCAAGCTAACCGGAGGAGGCACACGCATTCCCTCAATCATCCCCTCATCACACAAAGCCCCCTCAGGCTGCTGCAGGTGCATGTACACGACGCTTATGCTGCTGACAGCGCCTCTGCTTGTCATTCATTCATTCTTTCATTCATTAATGCATCTTTCATCTATCAGGCTGTCTATGTTTTGCTACGAACACCTAGATCTCGGTGAATATTAGAGCTAGAGACAACAATTTTGGTATTTAGATGCTCGTGGGTTGTAAGCTAATAAAGTTAGTTTTCAATTTGCGATACCTTCCGTAATTTTTCCGAGAATCCCAAAAAACTACAGCAGACACTAATATAATGCTGCATATTTGTTATTTGAACTATATATAACCTATGGCATGCTCTTTCGATGCCGTGAATTGCAGTACGCTTTTATAAGAAACATCGAAGATATGCAAAAATAAACTCTAAGCTCTTCTACTGTCGGCTGCATCCGACTGCAGTCCGTTCGCATGTTTCATTTCGCCTATTACGCCACACATTCCATGCTCTGCCTGTTTAGCTGCACTTCTCTCCCCCCTCCCTTCTCTTACACCCTTTGGATCCAGCGTGCGCCTGAGGGTATGCTTCATTTACTTTGTTGTCAGTGGCCATTAGTTTTGACGCACTTTGCAGCAAGAGCCAGAGCAGCAGTAACAGCAACAGCAACATCAGCCCAATAGATACTGTTAGCCATGCCAGGTAACAGTTGTTGCCAGTTCCCGTTGATGAGCATGCCCCATTGCCGCTGAGGGCTTTGGTGACTGCCCCTGCGGCTCTGCCCCATGCTCCCCATGTGCTTGCCACGCAGAGTGATTTGTGTGGCAAGTGTAATGGAGTTGCAGGTCAAACAGCACAAACGGCACAGATACTCGGGCTTGCCAATATAAATAGCTGTAATTCCTGCTCAAGTTGAGAGTTTTACGGCCAAATAATGCATAACAAAACCATTTTATATCACCATTTAAAATTGCAATGATAACTGGGTTAGTTGTACGGACAAAGCCGTACAATACCTGCTAAGACATACAAAATATACAAATAAAACATTAGAGATAAGCATTCAAGATAAACAGTCGTAAAGACCTCAGTCGGAGGCTACGTGACTTAATTAGCTGATCAAAAAACATATCGCTTAGTATTATTTAACACCTGAAGAACTTATTTTTCGAGTAAAAAAATTGACTAAATAGAATTGTCGGATTTTAAAATTAAGAACGTTATGATGCATCAAAGTTATGCTGGATATACCTGTCAATAATATTGAACACTTGTATATTAAGTATTAAATTCAACAGTTTAAAAATATGTTTCACACGAAAGCATGTTTATTGGTTAGTTGTACGGGTTCCAAATAATAAGAAATAAACACTTGAATATTAAGTGTATTAAATTCAACATTTCACAAATATTTTTCAAACGAATACTTTATTACGGTTCCAAATAGTAATAAGTAATGTGCCAAACGACGAGCAATGCCAGGATGAGCAACAAAAAGCCAGGAAAGAGCTTCGACATCTACACAACTCCCTTCCGCTCCTTGATGCCACAGGTACTCGCTATATACACACATAATATGATAGATCATTACGAATATTGTTCTTTATTGCAGAATTAGTAACGGATGTGTTTTTTTTACTAACTGGCCTTGTTACTTTAATGAAGAATAAAATA
This sequence comes from Hypselothyrea guttata, assembly GCA_035045125.1. NCBI lineage: Eukaryota > Metazoa > Arthropoda > Insecta > Diptera > Drosophilidae > Hypselothyrea > Hypselothyrea guttata. The sequence continues at coordinate 66,521 of JAWNNJ010001364.1, forward strand.
ACCTAAAGAACTCTGTTATTGTTTATTTTATTGTCTTTAATTTCGATTAAAATTCTTTAAAATTCGGGCATATATCTTAAGCCGAATTTTATAGCTTTTATTTGCTGAAACAATTGCCAACTAATACAATGCGATTTAATGTCTTTTGAGCACCCAAATTAAAACTAAAGAAACTTGAGCAAATGCGCAAACTTAACTCTAATGACAGCGCAATAAAAATACCTGCTTCGGGTTGATGACAAAATTGCAATGGCCCCAAATAAATATGCCGGCATGAGCAAGAAGTGGAGGCAGCTAAAGCCTGAGCTCAGCGTGTGGCGCCTTGAAGTATGCTACGAATTTCACTATTAACTATAGTATAGCATCTATCTATGTATATGTAGGTACAGCAGAGGGTGCTCGAACCGTAGTGAACCGTAACGGTCCTTGGCTCAGCTTAGCTCAGACAATTTGAGGCAATCATGCACTCGTTAATCTTGCTCAGAGCTCGAAATTAATAGTTAACCTGGCCAGCTAGAGCAAGGGACAGTGGGTTAGGGCGGAAGGGGGAGATTGGCACTGGTCAGGTTGCCTGGGTCGCAAGAAAAATGTGTTGTCGAGCAAATTAAACTCGTTCTAAATACATTACGATAGCGTTTGGGCCAGGCTGCTGTCGCTCTCAAGGAGCTGCTCCAAAAGACAAACAAACATTGGCATCGGGTGACAGACAACAACAACTAAAGCAACTAAAAACACTGAAACAACCAAAAACAGCAGCAAAAAGCAGCAGACGTACCGTTCAGTCGGACACTACCGACTGCGGAATACCCTCTGCAAAAGACTATAGAGCGTTGCCAACTTTTCTCTTTTCTGAAGCATGCTTTAAGGGGTGAATTCATAAAATATTATTTCTTGAATAACTTCCGTGTTTATTCACCTATTGTGTTGCGCTTTTCAGAACAGTTTAAAATTACAACAAAGCACATGCAGGCCAAAAACAAAACTATCAAAATAATTTAAGTTGAAGATTACGATTTTTGGGGAGTTTTAAAAAAAAATAAAATAAATATAATGATAGTATAAATTAGGGGGTTTTTTAATAAGTGTAGAATTTAATAAAAATAAAGTACAAAATAAATTTAAAGACTTAAATTAGAAAGTAAATTTGGGGTAAGGTTGTGGTAAACCCAGAAAATTCCAATATACATATTTGATCTATGTGCGGTCCGCCTGTTACATACAATTGTACAAAATTAGTATACCCTGTTTTGTGCATTTTCAATAGATGCAGGGTATAACAACAGCAGAAGAGGCAGAAACAGAGCTAAACAAGATTAATTATACCTGAAAGCCAAAGTCAGTTAGTCGCTGCCAGGCGTAGCCTTTTGACTTTTGAAATAGCAACAGAATCAGAAACAGCAACAGAAACCTGTACAGCGCTGTCGCTGTCGCTGCCGCTGCCACTGTCAACGTCAACGTTTACGCCAACGCCAACGCCGACGCCAGCGCCGGCAGCGACGTCGACAACAATTCCTTGTCGTTGCCCTCGAGCGCCATTTAGCATGGGACAAGCTACTGAGCTGCAAGCAGGCGTCACGGACGCAGAATGAAGGACGAAGCCTGGACTCTCGACTCTCCTACTCCCTCTCTCCCTCCCCCTCTCGACTTGTTTACTTGCTGTCTCTCGCAATTGTTGTAGTTGTTATTGTAAGTAGCTGCTGCTGCTTAAACGCTTGGAAAATCGAGTTGCAGATAAAACGCAGCTGCAGCTGAAGCAACAACAACAACAACTCGGGCAAATACTCGGGGCAGAGGTGTCGTCTCTGTTTGTGCAAAAGTCACTTCACTTAGTTCAGATAGCAGCCGTAAAAAGAGAATATAACAGAAATATTCAAAAAGTACGATACACACACACACACACACACACACACTCACACACACACGGACGCCATTGCAACTCGAGTGCATATCGTTGTCCATTTTGTGTTTGTGATTTTAGTTAAATTAAATTTGAAGCCAAGCAAAGTGCCAAGTGATAATTGAGCTAGGATAACAGATGCGAGTTAAATATGCATTCATGAAATTTGAACTTAATTTAAGCGTAATTTAATACAATTTTGTATTTTGTAGCTAAAGCAAGATAGAGAATTAAAAAGCCAGCTGGATTTAATATATAAAATATCTAAACAAATTGGTTTAAATAAATTTTAAAATTATAAATAAAATAAGCATTAAAATAATAATTTTAAAATCAATTTATAAAATAAAAAAAATATATTTTTATAGCTATCAATAAACTTATATTGGGTTATGGAAACCGCTAAAATGGCAACGCTGGTTATGGCTCATCATAGTTATTGCGAACTATAAATAATTTGAATTAATTTAATAATTTAATATCACCACGATTGAACTAAAGTCAAAGTAGAAATCTAAACGTAATTAATTAAGATTATTAAAAGGCATAATAATATAACTATGATAAGTATAAATATAAATAGGGTTG
>JAWNNJ010001366.1:0-16560 GCA_035045125.1 Hypselothyrea guttata
TTCATTTATTATTTATTTATATATTTTTTTATATGATTTATGTATTATATACTATTACAAATTATTTATTATGTATTTTTCACTATTATTTATCATTTATTTATTGTCTCACAGCTCGATTGGCATCTGTGATTTTTATGCTACTTGGCATTTTAGTTTATCAAATCTGCTATTTGCCAGAGTTTAATGTAAATCTCAACAAATGCTGCAGCTGCTTTTTGATATGCAAGTCGCTGCACTTTTCACTGCGTACTCTTGATGAAATTTTTGAAAGCAGCGATCGGTTACCCTCAGGTATATGGTGTGCTTTAATAGGTGAGGTAAAATATTTACTCATAATGCAATTAGCTAATAATAATTCCTATTTATACTCAGCCTTTAGTGGTTATTTCTTCATTCTCGCCTCTTACTTATGGCTTCTGATTATCAACTACAGTTTGTGGCAAATATTTCGAAAGTTTCCCATTTTGTGGCAGGGTAGTTTTAGACTATACAATTTCCTTGTATGGACCATATGTGCTTTATTCCTGGTCATAGTGTGGTATACTGGCAATGATTGGACAAGCTTCGACATGTACAGTTGTTGGATTAGCGGTACGTGAGAAACCACATTAAAAAAAAGATTAATAATAAAAATGTATTTTATTTTTAACAATTTTTAGTATACGACTCTGCCATAATATTCCTGCATGTGCCTGTATTTATAATAATATTATTTAATACTACACTAACAATTATCATCGTTCGCCGCTTCAAAAAAATTAAATCTGATTTTCGTGATTTTGAACATGAAAATTATGCAAAAAATTGCGTGGAGTAAGTAATTTAAATAATTAGAGATTTTATAATTGTTCACATAATTATTTAATATTCCATTATTTCAGTTTGTGTTTTTTCCAAACCTTGTTTATATTTTCCACAATGTTCTCGTTAGCTGAGATGTTGAACAATATCTTTTTGTTAGCAAACCCTGATAACCAATTTAAATACGAGTTTACGCGCCATATCGAGATGATAATTTGTCTGCAGGGTGTTCTATTATTCTTGATAACTGTGCTGCGCAGAAAGGTTTTAAAATCTATATGGAAGAGGTAAAACTGTATAGCAGTGTTGTGATTATATTTCAATACTCATATTTTTTCTGTTATTGACTTCCAGAATTAGGTGCCAGAAACAGGAAACTGGCACTGTGTTTATACCTACAACTCAAGTCATAACAGTATTCTAATTCCTAATAATGGATTAAAATTTATACAAATCTTAATAATATAAATAATTAATTTATAACTATTTTAAGTTAATAAAGAAATCCCACATACAATGATGACTTTATGGGCTTATAGCAATTTAGAATAACCTATTAACAGTTCAGAAGGTGTTAACGGGCGCAATTGATTGGCTATAACATAGCCTTGACTCAAAGATCATAAGGCATAATAGTAAATTCTTAGGGCGTAGTTCTCATTGCGTGGACTTTACAAGCAGCTCATTATGGAGAGTGCAAAACAATGCAATAAGTGTGACAGAAGCAATTAATGCGCTAAGGAATTGTCATCACGCTCAAACAAGCACACACACAGGGCCAGAATTGCAGTCAGGATGAGGCTGAGAATGACATTGAATGTAGGATGTACTAATGACAGCCAAAGAATGCGAACAGAAGCCGATAACGGGCCAAGGACGAAGACGACGCGTGACGCATTGACAATGTTTGTACACAGTGTTCATAAGGAGCACAGCAAGAAGGCCCAGGTCGGTCCAGGTCGGCTTGATGTGGATTGGTGCATGGGCCATGGATCACGATTGACCAAGGTCAGCACACCCACGATGGCTTTTGACTGGCAGACTGCGAAATGACCTCGAGAGTACAGGACTTTTCACAGCACATAACGCTCTCCGATCTCTCCGATCCAAGGACAGTGAAAATGTCCACTCTCCATAGGAATGAGATGAGGCATGCCAAATGCCAAATGGAAGAGGGAAACGAGTAGCCAAACGGCTGAAACTAAAAATTACTTCATTCGATTGCATGGAGCGTTCCATCCGAGTGGTAACTAGTAACACCTGCAGTGCCTAGATGTGAGCATTGATTAATAATCTCAACAAACATCGAACGACTTACCGTAGATGTCTGTATTTTAATTGCTGAATCCAACAAAATTTTTGAATAATTACACCCTGTACGGTGTTGGTGTATGGGCTATATGGAGGAAAGAAATACGAAGAAGACTTAGTCTCTGTCTGCCATAAACAATACGCCATAGAGGGTATCTATTAGTCGAAGGCACACGTGTGTCTATTGTGTTTGGTTTTCCTTTCCTTTTAACATTTTTCACAAATTAACCGTCGATTGAGGCAATCAGTTTGATTGCATTTCAACGGTTTGGGATTGGCAGAAGCTCTGTGATTGGGAGTGGGCAGCAGAGCTTGGTGAAGAGAGATGGGGAATGGAGTATGGGGAATGTGGAATCATGCACTCGCAGTCTGTTATTATACGGAAGAAAGAGTCATGCTGGGCGACTACGTGTTCGTTCGTGTTAGACCCTCTGACGCTCCTACTATATATAAATCTGACTAAAAATTTACATCACCTTCAAGTTGTTTGTTTTCCATGTTGATAATTTTTCTCAGCTATTTTCATTTTGTTTTTATTTTTCTTCATACGCAGCTTGACGTCGCCTGTTTCGGTCTGATAATGAGTGCCGATCTACTCGATTGTTAAGGTCTCTACTCAATGTTTTGTTGTAGTTGTTGTTATTGCCGCACAATTAACATTTGGGGACGGCGTAATGAGCAACGCTATCTACGACGCCCCCGGAGCAAAGATCACAACTTCAAAGACAAAGGCATCGAGTCGCAGCGTGTGACCCAGGTCCAAGTAAACGAACCCAAGCAAAACAAACCAAACAAAAACAAACCATTTTGGAGTAGCTTAATGATACTTATGTAACGTTGCCCATTCCAAATGCCAATTTGTAATATCAAGTGAAATCCTTTGAAGTCGCTATACTCAATATTAATAAAGAGTTTCTTTGGCTCATTAATACACTTTTGATTTCAAGAATCAATTGATTATACTTTTACATCTATTATAGACAAGCCAAACATTCATCTAAATAAGTAGAAACTATCTTTAAAGAAAGCAACTTGAATCACAGACATGGAATTTCTAGTCCATTTCTGTATAATGTATATTCAACATTTTGTAATCAAATTATTTAAGTCTATGATGCATATTGAGTTACTAATAAACTTCTTTCAACCGGCATCTATATGCCTAATCTATGAGTACTGCTTCACTTAACTGGATGCAGCTGATGATGCCGATATTAACAGTTCATCCTAGGGTATTAACACAACGGCAGGCGCGTGCCTGTCTTACCTTCCAGAGCATTGATAAATACTTATAGGGTCCACAATGTCCAGTTTCTGCAGCATAGAGTCCTCATTTCAGTTAACCCTCATGAAAGTGTCAGAAATTTGCCGGGAAAGGGGATGTACCAGTGTGTGCGAGTACGTTGGGTAAGGGGTACAATGGGATGGTCCCGATTCCCTGTCAAGGTAATTTATTAATTCGGCAATAAAAACGCACAAACGAACGTTCGTCTGGCGTATGCACGGGGTGTGTGTTGTGTTTGTGGTCGAACAGTCGCTTGTGGGCCTTACAACTCAATTAAACTTGATCTCACAATCTGAAAACGGAAAGACTGCATTTTTTTACTTCTATGAGCAGCTGAGTGATAAAAGTCAATCGTCCAGAAAGTGTCTGTGGTCCAGGAATTTTGTACTGCACCTGTATCTGCATAGTATAAAACCTACATAAAATAAAGAATGGAGCTGTTTGGCGGGTTTCTTGAGAGTTGGAGTAAGTTTTAGATTTCTGAATGAATATTAAACAGTTATCCTATATCACTAAGTTATTGTTTAATATTATTGGCGATCGGTTAAAAATTTTGATAAATAGTATGTTATGTGGTGGAACTAAGTTGCCTATGAGTATCTGCTAGAAATTTTTAGACACTTGCATTATATTTAATTAATAGTATTTCAGTCAATTTACTGATTTTGAAGTTCAAAAAGAATTCTATCGCTTACATTTGTAGACAATTAATTAAAATAAAACATTTTACATTAAAGATAAACTTTTCAGCTGTTGTATCATTGCCGTAGTTGTCCCAATACCGATGTCGATATCCGAATATTTATGGCAATCTTCTCCCCGTATAGTCGAAAGTGGGTTGTCCTGGGTCGTGGGCCGTGGGTCGCGTTCGCTCGGCTACGGCCTGTCAAACTGAAAAACGCCATAAATTTTGCGACCGTCTGTCAGGGAACGTGTGCTCAATGGCAACAACAACGACAATAGTGGCTGCAAAAAGGAAGCTACGGTATGGGGGTTGGGGTTCAGTGCAGTCTCAATTCGCAGTTCGCACTTCGCACATGCACAAACTGCACATGCCGCATATGTCAGAGTATGCGAGAGGGCAGATACACATGCAGGGTATATATCAATTGACAGCAGCAGCTAAGGGTGGACAGGGAGTGCGGGGTGGACCATATCGGGGGTGGTCTAAGTTGGCAGCTAAGCGGATAAGTAAGTCGTGCCTTTTGGCCAGTTAAATAAACTGTTTATCCTCCATGAGCTGCTATGCAAATAAGTGCAAAGAACTCGACAAAGACACTTGCCTTGGCCGCAGAGTAAGCCTTCGCGAGCAAACACAAACAAAGGGAACACGCGACGCAACAAAGCGTTGGAAATGGGCCTGGATCGGGCTTGGGAACGGGTAGAGCACGCGCAATGTTATCCCTTCTATATTGGAGGGATATATGCAACCAGCTAGGGACTAGGCCTAATATCAAGCCCTTGCTGCCCTGGCGAATACCTTGACAATTCCTGGAACGTCTGGCAGCAGCTACGAATGAAACGATCGTAGAAATTTTTAAGGAATTTGCTGCTGCTGCTGCCTGGCGACAATGGAGGGAACAGACCAGGAAAAGCCTTTTGTGCGAAGCGTTTTTAGCAAATAGTTTACAGTTCTGTTTATGTCTTTATGATTATTGCAATTAGAGAGGAAAGCAGCCGACAAGAGTACGATCTCTGGCTGTCTCTCTCGCTCACCGTACGCTTGTCTCTCTCTCGCTCAGCAGCTAATTACAGGACCATGGGACGTCCTGCGCACGTCTCAAGTCAGCTCAAGGACATGCAAAGCAGGGGAAGTGCGGATAACTTGAGCCCAACTCGCGATGATAATGGGCGCGATGGCTGGGTAATAAGCAACAGCACAGCAGGTAGGCGGCAGCAGCTTCACTACGCCGGATAACTGCAATGCCGGATAAACTGCACACACACACATACAGACTTTTACCCCTGCTGCAGCAAAAGCCATAAATCTGGACAAGGTCCTTGGGAGGGGTAGTTGCGAGCCGAGAGCCCAGCATGTGTCGGAAAAGTGTCATGCGCAGGGATATTTATGCGCTATGACGACGAGCGTGTGCCGCAGCTCTCAGTTCGCAGCTCCGACGTCCGCGCCTATATATTAGACAGGATCACTGCAGCCGAGCAGCTCATTCGCAAACGCAACAGCAGCGCGTTCACATCGCCAAACAGGACACGGAACGAGGCCATCGACTGACTTGACTCCGTCTCTAACTCTGACTCCGACATGACAGCCACCAACACCCAGGCGCACTTCTACACCGACAGCATGTATAGCATGTACCATCCGCACCACCAGCATGCCCCGCACCACGCCCTGCCACCCAGCTACTACGAGAACAGCAGCAGCAGCAGCTACTACCAGAGCAGCGCCCCCGCCAGCTGGCAGCCCAGCAGCTACCATCCCGGCTATGTGCAGTACGGCCAGGAGAGCTACAGCACGGAGAGCTGCTACTACGCCAACTATGCGGAGCAGTCGCAGCCACAGCCGCAGCAGCAGATGCCACAGCCTGCGGCAGAGACGCCGCTGCCGCAGTACCAGACCAGCGCCAACAGCAGCCCGGCTGCCTGCTCCCCAGCTCCCGCCCCGAAGAGCCGCAAGCGCAAGGCGGAGGACACGGCGGCTGAGATCATTGCCGCCGTGGAGGAGCGGCCCAGCACACTGCGAGCACTGCTCACGAATCCCGTGAAGAAGCTGAAGTACACACCAGACTATTTTTATACCACATTCGAGCCCGTGAAGAAGGATGCGCCGAAGAATTCCGCGCAACTTTCGCCTTGCTATGAGCAGGAGTACGCTGCCGTGCCAACGCCCTCCACGCAGCAGACGCACATGTCGCCTCAGCGGAGCAGCAGCGAGGACGTGGACTATCTGGAGGCCTATACGCCGCGCAAGCAGCAGGCCACGCCCACCGCCTGCCTGAGCACGCCACCCCAATCGCCGAGCGAGAAGCCAGCCGCAGCAGAGATCAATCATCGCAGTTTGACAGCCGCCAAGCCCAATCCGGAATTCAATTGGTCGCACATCGAGGAGACTCTGGCAACAGGTAAGCAGCGCTGCTCCCTCTCCCTCCATCCCCTAGCTCTGTTCAAGAGAACTACTCTTGTTGTCTCATCTTTGCAATTTCAATTACTAACGACCTTTCTTACTCTGCTCTTCAGACTGCAAAGACTCCAAACGCACACGGCAGACCTACTCCCGCTACCAGACGCTGGAGCTGGAGAAGGAGTTCCACTTCAATCGCTACATCACCCGCCGCCGCCGCGTGGACATCGCACATGCGCTGAATCTCAGCGAGCGCCAGATCAAAATCTGGTTCCAGAACCGACGCATGAAGTCCAAAAAAGACCGCACCCTGGACGCCTCTCCCGAGCTGGCCAGCGCCAGCTCTAGTTCCAGCTATGCTGAGGCCACAGGCGTCGCCAATGTCAATGTCAGCCTTCCACAGCCAGCTTATGCGGCGTATCCCGCTTATTTGGCCAGCTCACAGCAGAGCTATGATTACCCGCAGCAGTCGCCGCCCCTGCCCCTGCCTCCGCACCACTTTGCGCAGCCCTACGACACGCACTACACACCGCAATACCATCAACAAACGCAGCAGCAACACTGCAGCTACCAACAGCAGGAGCTGAGCACCTCCAACCAGGCGCTGTATCATCTGCCGTTGCCCTAGACCGAACACACACACACACTCTCTTACACACACACACGCGCGCACACACACTCAAACTCTCGACCATTTGCCGGTGACACGCAAATGCCAAACGAGATGTTCGCTGCGCAGTCGCAGTCGCCGTCGACGCCCGCGCACTCCCTATGGTGCTTCGCACACAAGCACAGGACGAGTGCGCAGAGCGAGAAAGCGACACACAGAGAGAAAGAGAAAGAGAGGGAGAGGGAGAACGCTCGACTCCCAGCTAGGCGAAATCATGCGCTTAACCCAGTGGCTGGCCATGGGTTGCCTCCGACTCTGCCTGGAGCGTTCGATTATCACACGGGCCTCACTCAGCGAGTTGTGGCCGGAAAAACAAATCACAAACCGACTGAAACCAACTTCTAGGCTAGGCAAAATTATTTTATGTTGTACATATCGCTAGCTAATAATATTTATATTTATTTTAAAATACATTACTTAAAGCAATTTTAGGGGCTTTTAAACGCCAAATACCGATGAAAAACTGTGTTTTACTCAAGCTAAAAATATCCAATATTGAATATATGAAGGTTACTATATGAATATAATGATAGAATAGATTCCGAATAATAATCTTCTATATATTCAATATTACAGTTCTATCTGCATTCAGAATATTACTGCTCTAGCTTTTGTAGTTGATGATTTATTTATTTAAACAAATAAGGAATTGGACATGATGAATATATATATATGTTGGATCTGCCACGCCTCCCTCTATCCATTGCACAAAGTTATAGTCCATATATAGTTAACAAATAAAATATTATTTTACGCTGCCATATTTTTTATAACTTTTACCAGTTGAAAAGGGGTGTAATAACATTCTGAAATTTAAATAACAGACACAAAATAATAGATCTTGCAAGTATAGGTATTCTTGATCAGTATGAGGAGCTGACCGATATATTTCAAATATTGATAAAATGATTTATTTTATTTTGAATGTTGATTTGCTATATAGCATATATAGTCTCTACATTCTAGTAATTTATGTTAAAAAGTATTAGTAGTTATAAATAAAACCATACTAGATGTTTTGTATTTTTTCATAAGAAGAAACTAAGATTAAGCATGGCTGCCGCGGTTTGTAGCTATTGATAAGGTACTGGCTAGTCTACCGATTTATTATTTTTTTATTTTATTGTTTAATTATGTTTTTTGCTCACAAACTCATGCGAAATTGTTCTGTGTATTTGTCTTCCTCAAAATCAGTCTCAATTTGGAATAACAATTTATTTTGTTGAATTTTTGGATCATTAGCGACATCAATCCACCCGGAAGATGCCCGCTTAAGCCCGAAGACAAACGTTTTGATGCCAACTCTAAATTCGAGCAGCTGCATTTTGATGCTCCTCTTCCCTCTCCCTCCTCCTTTCGCCTTCCCCCTAGTATATTTGACTTTTATATAAAATGCACTATTTTCCGCAATGGAACAACGTCACATTTTGGTTGAGTTTTGGGTGTTTTCAGCACGGAATTGCGTGCCATCCACCACCAAAAGAGTCAACCTTTCCGCCTGTTCCTCTCTCTTTGTCCGCTCCTCTGTTTGTTCATCTATTGAAGTGAGACATTGATTGGTCATTTTTCATTGCTCTCCATGACAGTTATCGGCAACGCAACCGTGAAACCATGTGCCATACCATTTGCCAGGCGGCGTTTATTCGACTCATTAGATCAAAGTGGACACTGGACGCTGGGCCAGGAACAGCAAAAATCTTTTAAGAGAACATTTTTAACATCGTTGAAATTTAAATACCCCTTGATGAATGATTTAAATATTAATTGAATAATCAGAAATATTAATGAATACTGTTACGCATTTTTATATAACATTTGCCTTTATAATATTATTTACCGATGTAAGATACAATGTTGACCTCATATTTGATATGTTGAATTTTGTAAAAAATAAAAACATATATTGCACAATATCATATGACTTAAGTTTCAATAATATTTGTTGATATATTTTGTTTTTATACCCTGTACTCATTGAAAAATGGGAAAAACATGGTTATTATTTATTAATAGTTAGTTTATTAATTAATAATAGATAAGGACTTTAAGTAAAATTTTACCATTACACTTAACGGAACATTTCGAGTTAAAACTTAAAAACCACATTAAGTTTTAAGTAACTTTAGTCTTGAACCCTTTTATTGCCAGTTTTTTACATCGAAATTCTCAAAAATTTATATATTCATTTGTTTAGTTTTTTACAACTTCTGCGAGAGTAGTAAAAGGTTTACGTGCACGTTGCGAAAGAGTTACGTTAACTCTTCAAGCAAGACAGTTCGGAGAAGAAAATCTCCTTTTTTGCGTTGGTTTTTATTGAAAATCCATTTGCGAAGCCGGGAACGGATTGGCAAGGGTAAGAAAGTGAGAGGAACCTCAGAGATTATTCGCGGAAAGGAAGGTTTACATTGTAGGCGTTAACGTCTGAGGATGCAGACGGATGGTAGGAGGACGAGTCAAGGTTGGAAAGTCAATCCTTTAGCGTAATCCTTTAAATAGTCAAAATAAAGCCCGCCTTTGTCAAAACAATTGTGCAGAACTGTCCAGCTCGCAAGGATTCGCATAAACCCATAGGCGAATAGGCGTTCTATTGTGTCCACTTAGCCAGACACCCTACCTGTCTTAACTCTGCTGACGAATAACAATCATAAACTTATCCTTTCGCAAACACGAGCAGAAAGCAGACAGTCAACCGTCTACCGGGTGAAGGAGTTACAAAGTCATAAAAACAAAACACCTTTTGTCTACCATTGTCGGTTTGCGAATTATCCTCTGTCTGCGCAGTCTACGGATTCGTAATTCTTATGTTTACAGGCAATCCGCCTACCGAAACTGATTAGCAAACGAATTTAGCAAGGATTGGGCACTTCTTAGCTGTTAGCTGGAAGGGATTAAATTACATTATCCTTATGTTTAAGATAAACACAAACAGCTTAACTCCCCCAGCCCACAGCTCAGATTTCACGCAGCCTCCAGTGAAAACGAAATTACAAGTTTCACCAAAAGCATCGAAATATCAGAGTTTTGGCAGACCTCACAAAGTATGAATATATTTAAAATTTGAAAAGTAGTAGTATTTAAAATTCGGATTTTATAAAATGTATTATATAAATAAGTTCTATAATATTATATTTATTTAATTGTATAACACATATACATATATAATTTTGTCAATACTGTTTTGATACAAATATTTTGGAAAACAATTTATTCATAAGATTTTAAACATTTCATTGAGGTATTTTAATTGTACACGTTTGATAGATGTGTCTGTATTAGCACCCAGATCTTGGAAAATACAAAAGCGATAGCAGATTCTACATATTACTAATAGTTAGAACTGAGTGTATCTTTGTTTATGGTTATTTGCTTATAAGTTACCACAATTCGCAAACCCATTCGCACAGTTCCCACACTCCATGTCGAAGATGTAGTACAAGCAACAGGTTTCCAGAACCCCATAAGGTACATGCAAAAGGTGATTATCCAGACCGAGCTGATAGCGTTAAGCGTGTGCTCAGTGAGGTCACACCAAGGCGACTGCGGCCTGGGCCCTTTGTTGTGATTAGCTGTTTCGGTGGATATATTTATGGCGCTCTGAAAGCAATTAATTGTGACCCAAATCAACACAGTTTCCGAATGGTTGGCAACACTGACACTGAACCTGGTCAAATGGTCCGGCAAATGTGACGATGGCCACAAGGCGAAGAGCAGCGGAGCGAAGCACAGGAGATGGCAAGGGGAAGAGCGGCAGCCGCGGGGGCAGGTGGCGCTGACTACATATGAGTTATGAGCTCAACAAGCGAATGTCGCGTTTAAATGCTCCATTGGCATGCATAAATTGTTAGTTTATTTTTTTCAGCTTACAAGCTGTTCCATAGAATCCCCGAGACTCAGATGAAATCAGCGCCAAAAGGCGGCTAGATCAGTGCGCCAAAGCCGCCAACAAGCGATGCGATGCATACGAATAGATCGCGCTCCCCCAACTAGCCAAACCGAAATCCAAATACCAAAAACCAAAAACTAAACATTAATATGTTAATGCGCAGATCACACGGCAGAGGCTACGGCGGAGTCGCTGGAGGGACAGACGGGAGACGCGAGACGGCAGACGGTGGCAGACAACGACAACAGCCACCGTCCGTGGCCAAATTTATGGGTTCAGCAAATGCTTTATGGTGTGTCGCTTTGACTAATTTACCTGGAGGGGAGCGGGAGCTGCAGGGGCAGCACATAAATTTATTGTTAATTTATGATTAAGCTGATTGTGTTAAAAAAAGGTTGTTTTTTTTTTACCTTGCCTTCTTGCCATATTCCGCTTCATCATCCTTGCAATAATATTTAGCCTTATCAGCTCTTTAAGTTGTATGTTTAAACAAAAAATCACAATAAATTAAACAGAATAAGAGCGATCCCATGACGTGGCGGCATAATTATGAGAATGAATACAAATATCAATAAAAAATCAGACAATTCATTGCATAAAATCGCAAATACTTTTATTTAAACAAAGCTAATTTATTGCAATGAAAACAAACAAATGCAAAATCGTTGGTTCTCAGAACTTAAGTATAATTTAATAAAACCAGTAAGGACGGAGCCGATCAGTCGGACACTACCGACTGCCGACTACCGACTGATTGCCTCCTAAAAAATATCGTACGGAGTGCAAGAACAATACCTCTGACTTTATTGTCTGTATTATGTTTATCCCTGTACCCATCAAAAATGGGAAAAAACAGAGTCAATAACTTTGTGCAAATGTATGTAACAGGCAGAAGGAATCGTGACAGACCCCACAAAATATACATACATATATATTCTTAACCATATTGACGAGCTGAGTGGATATAGCCATGTCTATCTGCTTGTCTTTACGTCCATCCGTCTGTATGAACGCTGAGATTTCAAAAATATATTAGAGCTAGAGTAGCCATATTTGGTATGTTTGTAAGTGTATTCAATACACAGATCAAGTTTATTTCACCTACACCTACCTATTCTGGAAAGTGCATTGAAATCGGTTAATAAACACAGAAGATATTAATGAAACAATATTGCACTCTTCGCCTCACTTGCTCTCTGGCTGCGCGGCCATTACATACAAAAAGTTTTAAAAATTAATAAAAAAATATTCAAAAAATTATTATAACTAACAAACGTTATGTGGCTGAATATGTGACAATGAGAGTTAGGCCGTGTAGAGTTCGGCCAGCGAGAGTTCGGCAAGCTAGAATTCGGTCAGCAAGGGTTCGGCCAGCAAGAGTTAGGCAGCGAGGGTTAGGCCTAGGAGTTTGGTAGTTTGGCATGATCAGCGAGATTCTGAGGGCAATTAAACTGTGAATATAGCGCACGCATACATATGCATCGAGCGCTGCTGACTGCGACGCTGCTGCATAACCTGCACAAGCATACGCACATACATACGCATATAGGCAGCGCTCGGGCGTTCTCTAACTTGCAAGCTCTTCTTGTTGGCTCTCTAAGCAAAAGCTCAAGACCGGATGCATTGCGTTTGAGTGTAAGTTTTTAATAGAGTACAGATCGGAGTTACACTTGCCTGTAGTGAGAGGCGAAGACAGCGCTGCCAATTTAGGCGGTTTGGCAATGCTATATTGGTATTATTATTATTGAGTAGTTAGAGCGGAATTACAAAATGCGCTTAACTAAGTTTTATAAAGCCATAGCTACAGAGGCTTTATATATTTATGTTTGTTATATATATGTTTGCTGATTACAAATATGTTTAATAATGTTTAGCTAATAAGTTTTTATTTAGTAGCTGTTGTGTTTTAAATAAATAAACAGCAGCTAGAAAAACAGCAAAGAATAACCCAAAGAGAGGTCAAGCAGCTGAGCAGCATCAGCGCTTGCAGTGCAGCTAATTGAGAAAGTAAGTAATAACTGTAAAGCATCAAGCATAAGAAAGATAATACAAAGCGTAGACGAGATTACAGTTAGTTAGTTAGTATAGTTTTATTACGTTAAACTGATCTGGCTGCGTTGGCTGCGTAACCCGCCAAATAAATTTCCAATTATTTGTATACCCTGTAAAACGGGTAAAAACAAAAACGCATTGCATGAAATTTTTATAAAATATGTAATTAAATAATAATTAAAATATAGGGTACATGGTTTTTTAAAGTCGAGTGCGTCCGACTGATCTGCTGCGTCCATTCTGATTTAATGGCTGCATTTCTATGCTGTAGTAAGTTCACAGCCATATTAATTTGAAGTCAAATGATTAAGTTGTATTATTATATAATTATTCTCTTTAATTTATCAAAGAATTATAATATTAATTAATATTAAAATATTTAATAATTCTTAAAAATGTTGCATGAAGTTCAATTCAAGCACCCGTATTATTCCAGTATTATAGCAAATACTATACAAACCATTTGGTCTTCTGGGATTTGCATTTGCTGTTGGGGTTTTGCTCCCCAAACTGCTCCGTTTTTTATCTCCTTGAACCGCATGCAATATGCGTTTCTTGTTTTTGCGGGACTTTTTGACCCGCGCTGTCGGTTATTAAAAGGCATAATTGAATTTCTTGCAAAACAGTTGTTTGTTTGTGAAAGATGTGGCTTGAACATGCAAAAACGGTAACACGGGGCCTGCGGGGAGGGACGGGTGTTTGTGTGGATCCGGCTGGCGTTGAACATTTTTGAAAGTATGAAAAAAGCAATTAAAAGTGAAATAATGAATTCTTTCTTTTGCATTTTGCCATGTTTCAGTCACAGTCACAGCCACAGTCAGCCTGCCTGTCTGTTTGTTTGCTTTGTTGTTGATTTGGAGTGTGCTCTGGTTGGCTGCCTGGCTTTTTGGATGAAGGGATCGGCGGGTATGGAATCAACCTCAGCTCGGCTCCAAGCTCTGGGCTGATTAGCATGAGGCGTAACAGTTTTTAATTGCAGCCACATTTGATGGCACATCGCAATATGCCAAAAACGAGCACTTATCTTGCCCATCAGAAAGTTGAAAAACTTTTACCCCCCAAAATACTCATTTTACTCGGTGCCGACCCCCTCTTCGTAACCGCTACATCACCCTAAAAATTGTTTAATAACATTCATAAAAGTCGTTGCAGAAATGTTTTCCATTTTGCCTGACGCTGGGTGATTAGCCAAAAATATATTGTAAGAAAAGTAAAAAAAAAAGTAAAAAATATTCAGATGCCATTGGCTTTGTATCTGATAAATTAAATTTTTATAAATTTCCTATAGGGCTTTCCCCAATCCGTGCTGGGCCTTTTTATTTTCATTCATTTTATTTTTTGTGTTTTAAATTTTCTCCTCAGAAATCTCAATCTAAAACTTTAAACTTAAATAAGTTTTTAAGTAACTCTTTTGTATCCTTTAGTTCTTTTTCAACTGCACTGAGTTGATATAAATAAATCAAATAGAAAATATAAATTTAAAAACTTATTTTGTAAATAATATTTTGAAATTCTATCAAGAAAATCCGTTCAATATATTTTTCAAATTAAAAATTTTGTAGATATGTGTATTTTTAACAGAATTTATTGTAATTATATTTTATGTATTTAAATATTATGATTGATAATTTTAAAATTATTCAAGAAAATATATTAATAACATTTTTCAAATATATATGAAACGTGATTTTAGTTTAATGTAACTTTAACTGAATATCTTAACATTTTATATAATTAAATAAGATTTTTTAAAACATTGCTAATCGAAGTCTTTAATTTGAAAACATAAACCATATAAATTAAGGAATCACGCCTCCAGCATTAAATATGATTGAGCTGAGGCGCACACATATTTAAAATTGTATTTGACCTATTTTCTAGCTATGTTTCTATCGTCAATTAGACAAATCTAGGGGTTTTTTTTGGGCATAGGTGTGTGTGAGCGCCGGGTCATTAATTTCGATCATGCCCAAATATGTGTCAGTCTGCCTGCCTTTCAGTGTCTCGCTTCTGCGTCTGTCCGGACGTCTGTCTGCCACCCAGGCTGTCCGTCGCCCGTCCGTGTCAAAATTTCCATTTTAAATCAACTCGGAATGCATGCACTACATTCAAATTAGGTAAGGCGCCAATCCCAACCCCAACCCCAACCCCCAAACACTACGCCCAAAATCCCTTTCCCGTTACCCCCAGAGCACATGTGCCCACACCGCAGGCGTGTGTGTGTGAGTGTGTGTGTGCGTCGGAATTTTCTAATTTATTTTTTAGCAAATGGTTCAAGGCCCTTCATGTTTCAAGTTCGAGTTTAGCTGGCGCCAAACAAATTGTTAATGGATTTTCACGCGAGTCGAATTATTGATTTTTAAACTTACTCGCTTTCCGTCCATATCCCCGGCACTCTCCTGGTTCGACACACAATTGACATTTGAACTGTACAAATTTCGACATGAATGAGACGAGGGACGATTAATGGGCAAGGTCGACAGCTTGTTGTGTTTATTGTGAAAGCCCCAAACTTGGCCAAAGTTATTTTTAAGCCCCACTTAAATTTTGCTTAATTTCAACTCGAATTCTGCCAAGAAGTTTCTCTGCGTTTCAGCAGCGACATCTGGCATTAAACGCAAGAGACACCAAGGATTAGAATTAATTTTCCCAATTGCATTTGCGATTTTTCCAATTGGCCGCAAATTGCAAATGGAAATTTGCAATTTTATCTGGACACAAACCCAAGCAGCATGCAGTCTTTCCAGCTGGAATGGCAAAGCAGTGCAACATGCACTGCTTGCTGTTGTAATCGTTGTGAAGGGTGGGAATAGATTTCCACTGCTTGATGGAAGAGAAAATAGTACTACATTTTGATTGCTGTGAATTTCAAATAATTATGTTATATGTATAGAAAATACTGATAGAAATTTGCAATTTCTTCCGTTTAAATACATACCACGAATATTATAATATAATAGATTCTCGTTAAACAATATAATGAAATTTGATGGAAAGTTGAGAGCATTTAAACAATATTTAGAGTTTTTTTTTAAATTGGCGCAAAACTCTTTAATTAATTCGTTAGTTTATCTGTGAAGCAATTCCAATATTTAAAATACCCGAAATATATTTCTACTAAGCATTTTATAACTGTTTACATTTTTAAAATGCCCAATGAAATCTCTGGTAAATAAAATAATAAAATGGCATTAAATAAATAATTACTTGAGTTCTTTAAATATGCTCAAGCAAACTTTGTTCACTGAAATGTACGTTTAATTGTTTTGGCAGTGTTGCTTTGCTGCACAGATATTACTATATACAATAAATTATTGCAACGCAATGTAGCTTTAATTATAAGGTAAATATCATAGTTTTTATCCTACAAATTGGCAATTATTTCAATTGAAAATTTTCTAATAGAGACATTTAGCTCTTATATTTAAGTTGCGGACATAATATTCAGTAACTTTAACTTGTTATTAAAGTCATGA
>JAWNNJ010001367.1:0-97494 GCA_035045125.1 Hypselothyrea guttata
TTTGTTGGTTACGCCATTTTTGCGGGAAGGGCTCGATGTGGTTAATGGCTTTTCTTGTACAAAATTAAGTGTCTGGTGAATAATGAAGTCACTTAATTGACCTACTTAAGTATTTCTCAAACTCCTCCTCACGCTGTCTCTCCATATCTGCCTCTCTGTGTCTTTTGATTTTCTTTTGCGTTTAAAACTCACATTATTAAAGTTTATCAATTGCTGCTGCTTCAGTAAGCCGCAAATACAAAAAAAAAAACAATTTGAAAATCCTCCACATAAACCGTAACCGTTACCATAACCGTAACCCTAACCCTAAAACCCATAAACCACTTGCCCAGGGTGTATGTTACCTAACGCTGGCTGTTGCTGCTGTTGGCTTCAATTTGACGCCGCCAACAAGTGACAAGTTAACGAACTGACACAGGGAGATATATATACACCACATACACACTCAGACACACACACACACACACACATGTTGGCAAGGCATCAAAGTTTGTTGGCAGCATGCCGCAGCTATGCTGATGGTAACAGCAGCAACAATAACAAACCAAAGTCAACAATGGCGCAATATGCGAAAAATAACAACAAGCGGGAAAAGAGAGAGAGAGACAGAGAAACAGGGAGAGAGAGAGAGAGCGCGAGTTAGCTAGCTGTGATCACATGGGCGTTACCACGATTTAATGCCCCGAGAAGTAGACTATGAATTTTTATGTTCAAATTTCCGTTTTTAATTTTGACGCAACTTAAAAAAATAAGCAAAAATGGCAACAAAACATAGCAAAAAAGTGACAGTCAGACGGGGACAGAGAGTAAAAGGTCATATTTCGCCCTGGGCAGCCATGACACCTTCCAACATTGGCATACAAACAAACATGTTCATGTCACTCATACGACCTGACTTCACTTTTCGCAATGTTTCTCTCCATCTCTCCATCGCCCATGCTGTGGCTCTTATTCAGCCTGCCTTTAGGCAACCTCACTGGTTATTTATGGCAAAAATGCAAAATTAATGACGTGTGACGTGAAATTGTCGCAAAAAATGTGCCAAATTAAATGTTGGCCTGTGGCGGAAGCGAAGCGTTAAATTCCGCAACCACAGCATAAAATTCAATAAAATATTTTAACTCAGGCCGGAAAGCATTTGCCAGAAACATTCCTGCAAGCCAAGTCCACCCTTCTGTTCTGAGATTTCTTAGCAATAAACATTACCAAATTATTATATTTTACAATATCTAGACCTGTATTTTAAATGCTTAAAATTATTTTCAAATTTTAAACTTTCCTTGGCACATTCTCCTTGAACTGCCCCACAACATTTCCCGGCGGGTTGTAATTGCAAACAACCCAAGTACGATCCGCTCTTAAAATAAAATTAATATATTTGTATTCATATATTGGAAGGATATATTAAAAATGTACCTTCGAGCTACACCCGAGCCCATTTCGCGACAGTTTTTCCATATGAGCTGCGTAAAGTGTCCGGAGGTTGGCGAAAAGTCAGGTTTATCAAAATTAAAGGCATTTATCTCTCGATACCACATATCCACGGGCAGATCCCCCGTCACATCCATGCCGCCGGACAGAAAGATATTCTCGCCATATTTCGGATTCGGTCGATGTTCCATTGCATTCTTATCGCGCAGACGCTGCGAAATTTATGAAAATCGAAATGAAAGTTTTATAAATTATATTAGATTGATATTGATATAGATATAGATATTACATTGGCCCACTCCTGAGCATACTTGTTGAGTTCATTATTGATCGTCAGCTCGGGACAACCATGCATTTTGCGATATTTATTGGTAGTTACAAAGACATCCTTGAGAAACTGTTCATTATTGACTTTTGTATCTTTGCCAAGTGGTCCGGGAGTGCGCTCGTGGGTCTTGGGTATTGGAGGTGGTTTTCTAGCCATGACAGATATGAAATACAGGTCTAGAAATTTGAATAACTTCAACCCTCGAAAAGTACACTAAATTCATGCTACATTTTTCAACAAAAACTTCTATGAAAATATTTAGCTTGCTGAGTTAAATAAATAATTCTATTCAAGAAAATTTGCTTGCCATTTAATGAAATAGGTTTAGTACAAAGTTTTTCAGTTCTTCAACTTAAATTGACTCTACCTTCTACTCTATGTCAATCAAAACAGCGAAAAATTAACTTTTAGAGTTGAAGCCAACTTTATTACGTCTACACGGAAATCAATGCCATCTGTTGAATATTGCGTAGCTAATTAGCTTATTAAAAACTTGAGTGAACGTAATCATTAACATGATTTTATCGTTCAAGCTGATTATTTTAAGTTTGCTTCCATTAAAGCACCACAACGCTAACCCTTTAAATGTAAATGCCTTAACTCATATCGTTATTCGCTTAAGTGAGCTTAACACTTTGATTGATATCCAAACACAAGAAACCAGGCACTGCACAGTGGTCGCAAAATGGTCAATTAAAAATTATAAAATATAAGGTTCGTATATTTGGATTGAAGAAAAGATATGTTGCCAGTTTTTGTATTTCATATTTAAAATATTTGAATAGGTTTTTGCTAAAAATTGCTTAACGAATTTCCATTAGAACTATTTTTGTAGCATACATCCGACCACTGTGCACTGAGGGCACATCCCATGGATGAAGCGTTTAACAATGTGCGCGGAGTGACAGGCTGTCAGAGGCGCAACCGAAATCGGAATTTGTGGCCCAAGAACGCAAAACATCTAATGATTGGATTAACCCACATGACGTATGAGTGATGTATGAACATTTGCATTAAGATTGCCTCGCTGCTCGGTTATTAATGAGCTGCCGTTTCTTTCTCCATAGAGTCATCTTCAGGCACTTAGCCGCAGCTGGGCGACATTAATTGCCAATTGAGTCAAGTGACGTTGTCAGAGCTCTAGAGTTCCAGAGCTCGCAACGAATGGAGCACAGATGTCTAGATGTACACATAACTCAACCTCTCTCTCAATCCACGACCCTCTCTCTCCCTACCCCTGTGTACATTTGGAGCATAAATAATTGAGTTCCATGGTATGCCGTCTGTGCGGGGGGCTGTGAGGGGAGCACAGGTGACAAGTGTGAATATTGCAGCAGTTGGACAAATGCAAATCAACAGCATTAAACTGACGATAGACTGAGCAAATAAAATCCAATTTGAGTGTGTGAAACATTTAATATATATTGATGCACACATGAACATGGATACACAGCTTAAACACTTATGCTCTACAGCTCGGCATATGAGCCAGTAAAAGATATATGCCATCGACAACACTAGGCAACAAATACCAGAACGGTATAATATATAATTTATTATATGAGAAGCCCATTCATTTTCAAAGTCATGGTATTTAAAATATGGCCAATTCAAAAAAACAACCTTATATTTTTGATTGATTTTGAGAGGTATGATTGTTCCATTTCATAAGTTTGTTGCCTAGTGTTAAAAACACATTTGATTAAAGTAGTCCACTTTAATTAAAAACGTCATACTGGGTATTCACTTAAAGCCCACACTTGTCAATCGCTGTGCTTAAAGTAATTCAATTGATTATACGCTTCGATGGTGCTGTTACCGCTGTGATTTACATGACTATTCACATGGCTATTCACATTCACACACTTGCATTCACAAATGCATTCACGGGCTGTAGAAAAAGCCACATTCAAAGCGTAAAACCGAAATGCGCAGTGCTCTCTCTCCCTCCCTCTCTCTCTCTCTTTCTATCTTTATCTATTTAATTAATTTCGTAAAATTTGGTATATCATTTTATTTATGTATTGTACGAGCAGGTATGCATGTATGTTTGTATATATCGCGCTATATAGAATATGGGCAAACACTAGAGTTTTGCGTTGGATTTTAATGACAACCGCAGCATCTGTTGCCGGATGCGCACGATTGCACACGTTACGGCAGTTTTACCGTAGATTGCACGGCCGTACACTGCACGGGCATTAAAAATGCCCAACAATTAAGTGCAAACTGCACAATATTCCATTTTATTTTTAATTGATAAACAAATTGAGTGGACGGCGACAAAGAATGGAG
The DNA here is from genome assembly GCA_035045125.1 of Hypselothyrea guttata. Classification (NCBI taxonomy): domain Eukaryota; kingdom Metazoa; phylum Arthropoda; class Insecta; order Diptera; family Drosophilidae; genus Hypselothyrea; species Hypselothyrea guttata. Next base: position 4,055 of record JAWNNJ010001367.1, read on the forward strand.
CAGAAATAAATTACGCTGAAGCGCCATGCATTGATAAAGCCATTTGAAACTTAAATTATTGAAATAAATGCTCCTAATGGATGGGAATTTCAGTGAGATCATCTTGAGGTTAAATATGACATGGTCATAAAGCACAATGGCTTATGAAATTTAATTAATTGCAAAATATATAATTAAGACATTACTCAAAATTCATTAGGCCCTATACTTGAAAAAAGTATAAAAAGGTCGAACACGTTAGTGCGAATGAGAATAGAGTGGCAGATCCGACAAAGCATATATATCTGTACCAGGAGTACGAAGTAGAGTTAGCCATGAACTACATCTCTTGAACTATAAGAGCAATAAACACCTTTTTTGGTATGTAGGTTATTCTATACCCTACGCTGATCCGGTTTATTTTAGATTTTTATTGCCTAAACAATTTTAAAGATATGCACTTCAGTATTCTCCATCCTAGAAGTGATGTTTGGCAATACGATAGATTATTGGAACACAAAGTACAGGATCTGCTACTGTCGGTTACGTTCGACTGTAGCCTTCCGTCCGTCTGATTTTATGTAAATTAGTGAAAACTTTTCCTTTGCCTTTCATACAATTTTTAAACAAAGGCCTGCTCAACGATTGCTTCACCCGAGCGAGCTCTATCCGGCGTGCTAAGCTGAAAACTGAAAACTGAAAACTGAAAGCTGAAAGCTGAAAACTGAAAACGGAAAACTGAAACTAAAGCTCATCTGACTGCACTGACGGAACGCGAACTTTTACGCAAGTTTATTGCATCAGAAGACTCAAAGCCAATAAAACGAGGCCAGGCACTTAGACACAGACATAGACTGCCACTGAAGCCGGATATTGAGCTGGTCAGCCGTAGACCGTGCCGTAGACCATAGGTCTCTCCGTGGAGCATAGACCTAGCACTTGTTAACCAGCTCAATTGAATAGACAAAGAGGGCCACTCAGGTCAGGCCTGGATGCGATACGTAACGGCCACAACGCATGCCCACAAACCCATGACCGTCCAGGAGCTGCCATCGAGAGCCGTAACAGGCATACCAACACCTTTTTAAGTGGCCCGAGTACCAGGGGGAGGGAACAGTTAGGAGGGTATATGGAGGGGGCAGTGATTGCCGCCACAGACGGTAATCCACTTTGGCGGCATTCGCTTCTTTGAGCCGCCAAAACATTTTAGCTTTTATGGCCCAAAGCGAGCAAAAATATGGCAAACACACACTTCGACCATTCGCCACCCCTTTCCCTTTCACAAACCCACCCCCTCCCCCCTGCCGACCCTTCAGCAGCCCTGGCACAAATGCAATTTCGAAAAATTTTGCTCTATGCAGCGCCAAAAAGTCGTCAGTGGAAATGCCAAACATGGCGCATGAAAATTTGTTGTAGTTTTTAGGCAGCTGAGCTTATCGTATTTTCCTTTTTTCCCGTTAACTCTTTCGTTGCAAATACTCTTCGAATTCCCTTTTTTTATTTTTTATATATTTTTGTAGCCGTTGCCATGTGCAAATGGAAAATGCACTGTTAAATGTATTCGCAATTCACAGTCGGAAAAACTTTTGAGCTGTCGTAAACGCTTTGAAACTAGTTTATGCCGATGTTTAGATAGCGTCAAAAAGGTAAAACCCTCCGCTTTTCCAATGGATGCGTGTGATGTTTGTATTTGCATAATATTTTATGGTAGTTTAGCTAAAACATTGATATGATAACACCTGGAGCCATACTGCTAACGTTTCTAAATATTTGCAGTTTACATTATAGACTCTAAAAGACGTTTATATCGTTAAAAAATTTAGATAAAATTATATTAACATTTTCCATTGTAAGATTAAATAATGATTATGAATATAAACTTTGTTTTTCTCTTATAGGAAAATTATACATAGAAAATTCGGAGAAACACGTTTTTTCATAATACTGTGTGTGTTAATAAAGTTCGCTGTTTTCTAATTAAAACAAAAAAAAAACAATTTAACACTTATAAGATTCATTATTATTAAAACGTTTTAAAAATTTGGTTAGGCTGGACAAAATTTAATGAATTTTAGAGTTAACAATAAACAGGCTCTTCGACATTTAAATATTTGCTTAAAAACTCGATCTATAACTTAGCAAAAAACTTAATACAGTTTTAAATTTAAAGCATACGTGATTTTTTGGCACTTTACCACCCCCCAAACTGTGAAAAAATCTAGTTTGTAATTCATGGTGTTTGCAACGCACCACTGCAGCTGCCACATTTTATTATGCTCATCAAAATTATATAATTCAATTTTTCCAATCGAACAAATCGCTGTGAGCATACACAACCAGCCCAGACTGAAAATTGAAATAAAAATTGCGCATACGTTACAAAAAATATATATAAATGGCAGGCCATAAGCGCACCCGATCCATAAGCCCCACATTGCAGTGGCTTCTCCTCGTTCCGCGCTCCTCCTAACTGCAACTGGCCCGAATTCCCGCTGTGGATTGCTCATAAATCAAGTCATTGCATTTGGCGGCTCGCTAGTTTTTTTTTCTGGCTTTGGTTTTAGCCTTTTTTGGCCAGATCTGGCCACAAAGGAGTTTTGGAAGTTTTATGCAGTCGAATGGGAACATTTCGATATTTGACAGCACGGCATTTATCAAATGGTGCGCCTGTGTGTGTGACTGCCACAGGCTGTTGCTGCCACATGCCACATGCCACATGATGCAGCTGCATGTCTTTAATTGCCGGCAATACCAGACTGTTGACATTTATTAAAACAATAAACAAATTTACACACATACACACAATTTGCAATAATCAAAATGTTGCTTTTTATACAAATTGCAACAAAACTTGCCTCAAATTGCAGCAGCAGCTGCACGGCGAACTTCTGCATACCCTGGCTTAAAAATTTAATTGACTTCAATTTCAACCGAATTACGACAGTAGCAAACGATTTTCTAGTAATCTTGTTGAAAATAATAGTTATCTACCAATAAAACTCTAAAATTGCAAGGGATGTAGTTGTAATTTTAAGTAATTTCATCTGCTTCTGCTTAAAGGAAAATACCCTGTAAAATATATGTATGAAACCACATCATTCGCTACATAAATATTTAACTTGCTCTGCATTTTGTTGATAGTTTTATGTGACGCTTCGCTGTATGCAACAAAGCGCCCACAATCGCCTCATCGCCTCAGCTGCTGTTGTAACTATCAGATTACTCATACGCATAGTTGGACATATGTATGTATGAAATTGCAGCTGAAATGTGAAAATGATAAATGCCTGTCTTATATTTCAATTTATTTTACAATTTCCTAAGCTGACAGCTCGTAACTAAAACTTTTGCAATAAGAAATTGCAGCTATAAATTTTACATAAATCCGAAATGAATAAATTTTGTATGCCACATAAATAAAAATTAAAACGCACGTAACATTAAATAACACATTAATTTAATATGCATTAAATGCAAGAGCGTCGAGTACTTTGATGTTTAACTGCATTTTCCTCTAATTTACCAAATGAATAAATTTCATAAAAATCACAAAGCATAACGCAGCCGAGCATGGAATTGTGAGCAAACATATGAAAATATTTACCAACTTTTTTTGGGAAATAGTTTTGCTTGCTACAAAGACGAAAACTCTGAACAGACAGAGAGACAGTCAGACAGACAGACAAGTCGCCAATTCTTTTGGCAATTTTGCTACATACTTTTACAGGTACACTGCGAAAAAAATCTATTCAAAGCATATGCTAGGGGAAGGGGCACATTTCGATTTTGCTACGCTTTTCTTTCAACTGTTGCTATTTCCACTGGGATGCAATTAAAAGTATCCACGTTGCCTTTTGCCTTTCTTTGAGCAGCGACCCCATCGTCAGTTTGGGGAATATTGAGGGAATGGCAGATTGAAGCCAGCAAGCGCTATTTGTGTTGATTCGCTTTGTGAGCGCATTCGTTTTGTTTGTTTGCTTTTTAACCTATTAATTGCAATGAGGAACTCTACCGAATGAATCTACGGCCCAATCCTCGTTCGCCAATTGCCATTACCAGCGCTTGCTCCCTTGAAGTTTTTCTGCATTTTTGCTTGCATTTAATTAAATATCAAAAGTTTGACCCGTACACATTTTTCGAGTGGCCAGCAAACAACAAGCAACAACTTTTTGACCATGTCTGGCTCGCTTAAGATTCAAGCAATCAGTCAATACAAATTTATTTGTTTAAGCAGCAACTTCATTACTTACAGCACTTGAAGCTGTGCAGCTTTAAACACTAAGTTTAGTGAGTTAATATCGATTATGTGCTTTAGTTTTGTATGAAATTTTAACAGCAAAGTACTCACTTAAAGAACTGCTTAACAGTAAAATTTAAAATTAAATTATTATTACTGTTTTACAATTAAATTGCTTTTCAAGACTCAATGAAATTAAATTAAATATTATAAATACAAATTAAAAGAGTTATCTTTTAATTTTTTATTGATAATAATCAACAAATAACCTTTACTTTGTAATCTATATTTAAAAAACTATGGAATTAATGAAGTATATAGCGTCTAAAAGTGATTGTCATCATACAATATATCTCTCATATTTTGCTAAATTTAATTTTCATTTTGATTGTCATTTGAAGCTTGAAACTTGGCGCTTCTGCGTGGTCAGCACAAATTGCATGTTGCATTAATCATGCGCCCCGTGGCACACTCAACTAATAAAAATGTTAGTTTACTTACAATGCAGAAACAAACGGGCGAACGATGAGAATTCATCAATTTAATGGAATTTCTTATTTGCCCTGTCTTGAGCTCAAAACAAATTTCATGTTTATACAGCCTGTGGAAAATGCTATCGACTACACATCACATTGTGTGGTAATTGTAGTTGTTGTTGTTGTTGTTGTTGTTGTTGCGCAGTTTTTAATAGAATTACTTTCCAGACTTCTGAACAACAAAAATTCGCAATGCACTGTGGTTCCGCTTGTGTGAATCCGCTACCAAAAATGCATTTAGTGATGATATCGCAATGAAATTATAACCAAAAGACTAGACAAATATTTTAAGTATCTTTTGAAAATAGGAAAACCTGTAGTTTGGTTTTTGCATGCGATATTTACACCCAGTAGACTAAATTTTCTGTTGCATATCTCCGCAGTCTCTTAGCCAACCGTATTACAATTGCGACGGAGATAATTTTAACTTTACTTAAACATTACAATACACAAAAATTTAAATAACTAAATATACAATATTAATTTAGTTTAGTTAATTAAAAAAATGTAAATAACTAAATATACAACATTAATTTGATTGGAACCACTGTGCAATGGCTTGATGCCTGATACTCTGCTCTGTTCCGTTCTGCCAACGACCACACCACACAGAGAAGCAAATTTAAAATGCCAAACGGAAAATGCTGCTGACTCATAACTGACCCCCAGCACAGTGGGCTGAAACAACATAGTTGAAGATTTTATTGAATTAAACCAATTTGGTATGCATGCGAATGCCAATTGGGAACATGGAACAGGGAATAGGGGACAGGGGGAGGCAGCTCATAATGCTTCACAGAATTCCAAACACGTAGCTGGCAGCAGCTCCTGTGCCTGTGAAGCGTTTTAAACGGTTTTCAATCCACCCATACTCTCACACACACACACACTCACACACACACAAACACAGAATGCAATCAGATAAGCATGCAGCTATAAGGGGGTTTCAGTCGGGTCAATTCAATCCAATTCAGTTGGCTTTATCGCTCTGGCCCAGCGGCTTGTTGTCCTTGTCAACACGAATATCCTCTAGGTGACAATGGGAAAATGTGCGTGGGGTTGCCAGATGGTGGTAGGGATGTTGTAGGGTGTTGTAGGGTGTTCGGGGGCGTTGGGTGAGTGTCAAGTTTTACAGCCAGCGGCTTGTTCAGCTAATTCCAGCTTCGCCTTTAACCGAATCAACAACTTGAAGCGGACATTGCCAGGCGCCCAATTAAATCAAAGGCAAAAGGCTAAAAGAGCGCACTCGACATTCGAAATGCTCAAGTGGGCGTGGCAGCAATTGAATGATAACAGCAGCTGCATCTCTTCCCCTCTCCATCCCTTCATCTGCATTAGCATCAGCCGCCCAATCTCTATCTGTATCTAAGGCCACGTTAAACCAAATTGGCCAAGTGCCTGAAATGTCTGCTCGTAGTCTGCTTCCATCCAATCTGTGCCAGCATCTCTTTCTCCGCTCCGCCGCCCATCCCTCACCGTTTACCCCTCGCTGCTTCCCTGCCTCCTCAGGCCAACGGCATTTGGCCACCAAATTGAAATGAAAAACGCGCCGCGATTCTACGGCTTTGTTCGACGTTTGCCAGAGTTGCCTGCGCGCCTGATAACGACTTTATCTGGGCGTTCTGCAAATCATTTCCAATCAACTTTCGCTTTTTATTTCAAGAGCTTTTCATTAAACTTAATTTGATCACATTACTCAATTTTATTTTAATTGACGTTCTTCTATATATGTATATATAAATTAAGATTGTTCTGCGACCTTTCCAAACGAAACACTGTATATATAAATGTTAAATAATTATAGTATTTTATAAGATTTTTAAATGTAATTTAAATTAAGGAATTAAATTCGAGTAAAATGTAATTTAAATAGAATTTAACAGACTTTATTGCTTAATAACTTTGTTAAATTTAAATTATTGAAAACTTTCGAATGTAATGCATATAAATTAACTAAATTTGTTTAAATAATTTGTACTTTTCTCTACTTGTTTTTATATTTAACCTTTGATACATATGTAGTATACGTCCCAATCCAGAACACTTGGAATTTTCCCTGCAGAATATTTATGTAATTCTTACTCTTTTCGTTGTTTGTAATTATGTTTAATCATGTTTTTTTAATGGCGAAATGCAATTTAATGCGTTTTTTGAAGCAACGTGGTGTTTGCGGTTAAATATTGGGCACATATTCAAAAATATATATTTATATTAAAATTATTTTTAATGCATGGAATTCCTGCAGTAAGTTCTGACTTTATTCTTATCATTTTGTAGCTTTAGAATTCAATTGAGAGCGTTGCTGAGAACACCCAGTTATTTAAGTATTTAAGTATTTCCTCTGTCCGATATTGAGGGAAAATATGATTTCGGAAGCACATAGAAATGCATTCATTCAACGCCAAATGCAAAATGCAAAATGCGAAACGCGAAACGCATTCAAAGCACCGCAAACTATAGGATTGCCCCTGGGCGTACGCCGTCATTTCCGTCCATAGGGTTGCCACAGCAGTCGGTTCGGGAAGAGACCAAGCTCTATATACAATTATAGCCCCCCTCTAGCCAGGCAGCAGTTATCTATCCATCCGTGTCGGTATCTGTATAGATATTCAAATGGAGCTGACTTTAAGCGTTCGCTGGGAAAATTGTAATGCGCCAATGCGCAATTTATGACTATTTCATGGCATTTTAACTCGCGCAGAGTCAGCGGTTGCTCCTCCACTTTTAAAATGGCGACTCTGGGTAGTTTGGCATAGTTCTGGCAGTGATATCAAAATGGGTTTTTGTTGTGCGCATCGGCTGAGTGCGGAGGAACTCATTAATGCCACGCACGTTGCCATGGGCGCGAGCAGATGAAAAGATACCGAATACGCTAATAAAACAAAAATGGAAAACATATAAATCAGTGTCCTTGGCACGTGTCGCCAGCCCCGATGGCAGTTTGTCCCCAAGCCAACCCTACACCATCAGGTGCTCCTGGGTCAACCTGCAGCTGCCAGTTGCCTTTGGCTTTGCCTTTGTCTAGTGATGGCACGATTAATTCGATACACATTAATCGATTATTTTGATTCAAGACGCGAAAGCATTGTATCGAATGAGGGATTTTAAATAACCGAATCATTCATCTATTAATCGCAAGTTTAAATAAAATACATATATTGGAGCAATTTATTTAGCGAATTGAATCAATAAAAAACATTTTTCTATTTATAGAATCGATTTTTACCCATTTTTAATCGGTACAGGGTATACAAAGCTATTCTCGAATCCAGTATTATTAAAAACAAGCTGTTCTTCATCATTAAATAAATTAAAAACAGATATTTTTCTTGGTATTAATATTAAATTATTAATATAAAATTTGAATATTTTAATTGTGTTTACAAATATAAATTATTATTGGTAACATTTGCATTATATGCATATTATAAATTTATAGAAAAACACCACAAAATTGCTGTATGTGCAAATAAAAATATAATCATTTCACTTAATCGATTAATTAAATTATTCTTTGATTGTTAGCGATTAACTATCGCATGCGGCTAAATAATCGTATGTTTTAGTTATCGATTAATAAATTTGTTTGCCATCACTAGCTTTGTCTTTGGCTTCGCCTTGTGCGCTGTCACGTTGTAAATCTCGTGAGGGCAAACACAGAAGACAACAAGAGCACGCATGCTTAGCCGCATCCCATATTCGGAGATGGAGATGGAGATGGAGATGGGGATGGAGATGGAGATGGAGACGAAGACCCCAAACGGCGATTGCATTATAAATTAAAGTACGTCAACGCAACGCATCAACAGCTGTCTGCAGCCTGGCAAACCTGGCCGGAACCGAAATGCAGACTTGGCTCACGCGAATTACCTTAACAGACGGCATTTCATTCGACTCAAGTTGAAAATGCCAGCACACGAGTAAAAGGCAATCAATCAAGTTGCTCTTTCGGCCTCATGTTTATATGATGAGACTGCGACACTTATTGCGACACTTATTAAACAAAACTTTCTTAACGACAACATAGCACAAATGATGCGAAAGCATTTAGCAAATATCGATGATAAAGTACATCTCGATAACAAATCAGTTTACTGATATATCGATAACGTAGAAGAAGCTGGCGTGGTCCATCCCTAGTTGTATCAGAAAGCTCAGTCATATTCAGCGTTGCCAACTTAGATAGATAGTATTATAAATGCATATATCGAATCAGATAATTCCGCATAGTGCTCGTATTGCGGTTACAAATCTGTTGCCTCTTTTGCATCGGTATCATAATATTTAATATATTCTTTGCGCTTTGTCTTTTAATTAACTTAACTAGTCTCATAGATTTTATGCTGCAACTGCTACAAAATGGCTGATTGCAGAAACTCGGCGAATTTGCATTTGAAGCATAAACTTTAAAGTCGTAATAATATTCTTTGTCTGTGCTGCCTAGTAATCCCTTTTCCGTAAGTTACGCTGACAGTTGGGCGCCCTCTGGCGGCGAAAAGCAAGTTTTTACAAAGTCTGGCAACTATTTGCATGCCTCTTCTATGTGTGTGTGTGTGTGTTGGGGGCGAGTGGGGGTGGGGGTTGCAAGTGTCTGTAATAGCATCTGCAGAGCTTAATGTCTGTTTGGGCTGCAAGCTGAAGAAGATTTCCAAGCCATTGGATAATGCAAACTATGCAATATAATCATAATCGCATGATATATGCCCAATCTCTGCTGCAAAGTTTTACAGAAATTGCCCAACCCACCCCCTACACCCTACCCCCTACCCCCTACTCGCTCTCGTTGTAAGCTCTGCAAAGCCCTTGCACTCTGGAGAGTCAATTTCCAGCGATTAAATTAAGAATGCATAACTTGCAGGGTTAACAACGTCGGCAACGAAAGGAAATGCCGCCCTGCCAATTGCCATGACTTGCCTCAGTCCTTTGCTTTCGGCTGCTGATTCCGATGGTCTAAGGACTTCCACTTGGACTGGGCAGGACTCTATGCAGGACTCTGATTTCACATTCTTCTATTTGCCATTCGCTTTGCGCCTTGTCATGCAGTAGCTGCAAGGATACAGAAGGGCTGCTCAGCTAAACAGCCAGACATACCCTGTAAACTATACCAAAAGGTAGTAGTAAGAAATCAAAACATCAAGATGTTTAATGCCAATTTACACAGTTAAAAGAATTGAAATATAATAAATTATCTGTTTAATTTATCAGACTTTTTATACATTTATATATTCAGCGAGAGTTGTGCCAAAGAGAGTAAGGCAAAAGTGCAAGAGTTCGGCCTGCAAGAGTTCGGCCTACAAGAGTTGGGCCAGCGACAGTTTTTTCAGCGATAATTTCCCATTAATTAAGGTCTCCGGGAGAAGCCCTCTATAATACCATATAAAATATTAATTTACAGGTTTTAATACAATTTACGCAACTAAAAACATTTTTATAAATTTTAATACAGTAGGATCCGGTTATAGCGACATTCAAGGGACCGACGATTTTACGTCGTTATATCCGGCAGACGCACTATCCGAAAGGAGCAAAAAAAAAATTTTTTTTTATATTATGGATGCCATGTTCGTAATAGGTTTTAAAATAAAACAAATTAATTTTTTAATCAAAACAAAAAATTTAATACAGTAGAATCCGGTTATAGCGACTTTCAAGGGACCGACGTCGTTATATCCGGAAGACAAAATCCATGATTTTGTTTCTTTTTCGTATTGAAAAAACACAAAATCCATGATTTTGTTTGCTTCTTTTAGCATTGTTAAAGAAATCAAATTTTCCTCTTTAAAGTTTTTTTTTTGTTCGTCACGTCCGGTTGAATTGAAATGAAAAATTGAATTGAAATTGAAAAATCTCGTCGTTATAAGCGGTTTGTCGCTAAAAGCGGAGTCGTTATAAGCGGAGGCCGTTTCATATAAGTTTGTATGGGGACCAACCAAACCATCGAGTTTTCGTCGCAATAACCGGACGGACGCTATAAGCGGCGTCGTTATAACCGGATTCTACTGTATATATAAATATAATATTTTATATTTATTTTAAAATTCTTAGAGTATTTTACAGTCTATAACTTTACGCAGTCTCTCGCATTTGCTTCAGTTTCTTTTTCCTTTCGCTCGCCCTAGGAGAAATGTCCCGTTCCGTTTTTATTGTTGCCGTAATGCATGCATGTAAACAAATATGAGTATGTATGTGTGTGTGTGTGTGTGTGTCTGTGTGTGTGTGTTTACCGCAACATAAACGTGCTCTTAGCATCGCCTTGTGCTCTTAACTAAAGGCCAAGATCTTGTTGTGGGCCTTGTATTTGTTTTTAATGCTCTCTGCATTTTCAAATAGTTTTTACACAACACAAAAGCAAAAGGAGAAGCAAAAGAGAAAGAGAAAGAGAAAGAGAGAGTGGCAACAAGGGCGATGATGATGATAAGGACACTACTCAAATGTAATGAGTGCCAGAGGAGGCAGGGGAAGTACGCCAGGGAGTTGGGAGTTCAGGTAGCCATCGCTTTTAATTTATAAAAAATAAAACATACACAAGGGACAGCAAATAAATAAAAAGAAATAACAGTAGAGTGGATGCTTCGCCATTGTTTTTACGGCTGTTGTTGTTGTTGTTGGTGTTGTTGTTGTTGTTGTTTGCACGTCTGGCCAGTGTGTACACCACACATAATTGAATTAATGCAAAGCTACACCGCGCTCTCTTTGGCATGCTCTCTTGAGATTTTTGCTCTTGTTGCTCTTATTGTTGCTGTTGTTGTTGTTGTTGCTGTTGTTGTTGTTGTTGTTGATGTTTGCTCTGCTACTGTTGGCTTTTGTTATGAGCTTAACGCCGTTTCGAGTGCAATGCACGCATGCAAACACTCACAGGGCATACACGCCAGTGTTGCCAAATACGCCTTTTTACCGTCAAATATGACTGATTTTGAAGAGCAGTTGTTAGAAAAATTGCGAAACTGCGGCAAGCGAGAAATTAAAACAATGTGAAAATCCCGCTGCCTAACTCTTGCTTTGACATACTCTCGCTGGTTAACTCCCGCTCTGCTGGTGCAACTCTCACTGGCCCAACTCTCGCTAGCCGAACTGTCACTGGCCAGAGTCTCGCCATCCAAACTCTCGCTAGACTAACTTACACTGGGCGAACTCTTGCTGGGCGAACTCTTGCTGGCCCAACTCTCGATGACCAATTATTGCTGTTCCAACACTCGCTGTTCAATTCTTGCTGGCCCAACTCTTGCGATAACCTATCCATAAATACAATTTTGAAACCAGCTAAATTGCCAATGCTGCAGTGCAGTGTGTACACATGAGCATTAAGCAAAAAGTTGCCAACGCAATAATAAATACAACAAAACAGGCACAGCAACAACAGCAACAACAACAACAACAATAGGAGCGTCCGCCATTTGCAGGAGGCGCCATTGCTTTATTGCCGACTTTATATTTTATTCGCATGTTAACAAAGTGCGTACTTTGTTATGTGCTTAAAGTGGATTACGATTAAGCCGAGCCAAACAACAGCAGGAGCAAATGCATAAACGTTGCCAGCTTTTAACTCATTTCGCAAGACATTAAAACTGGGGGAAGCACAATAATTACGCCATGTTTTTCTTACAGCAGCAATTTTATGCACTTCTGGTACATTTAATGCTAATGCCACGGTTGCGACTTGAGAAAAACACACACAAAAATTAAACAAATGTCAATGTAACATGTGCTGATCAGTGTTGCCAGAAAAAGCTAGATTTCAATTAAAAAAAATAATAAGGAAAATAGTTAAAAATTAAAAAATTATATTAATATGGTATATACAAAATACATATATAATTTTAAATAAATTCATTATAAGCATAAAGAGTGTGTGAATAAATAATAAATATGAAAAAGCCAGAAACAGCTAAGGTTCCAAAGATTTTCCATGCATAACAGCAAAAATATTAGCAATTTATGCATTTAATTTAAAGCTGTTTGAGCAAATATCGATCCAAATATTGACAAACATCTATAATTGTGCCATATATTAGCATAAATTTCGTAGAAAATAAATGAAAAAACTGCAGTTTCACAATTTTTTTAAGTATACAGTAGAATCCGGTTATAACGACGCCGCTTATAGCGTCCGTCCGGTTATTGCGTCGAAAACTCGATGGTTTGGTTGGTCCCCATACAAACTTATATGAAAGGGCCTCCGCTTAGAACGTCTCCGCTTTTAGCGTCAAACCGCTTATACCGACGAGATTTTTCACAATTCAACCGGATATTGCGACGTGCCGAACAAAAATAAAAAACATTAAGGAGGAAAATTTGATTTAATTAACAATGCTAAAAGAAGCAAACAAAATCATGGAATTTGTGTTTTTTCAATACGAAAAAGAAACAAAATCATGGATTTTGTCTTCCGGATATAACGACGTAAAATCGTCGGTCCCTTGAAAGTCGCTATAACCGGATTCTACTGTATTTGCTTTAAAAACGGTTGAATTTGAACGGAAAAAATTCGATTTGGCCACAGTCATGCTAATTAAAGTATTATTCTCTGTATTATTCTCTGTTCTCTCTCTCTCTCTCTCTTTCTCTCTCTCTCTCTCTCTCTCTCTCTCTCTCTCTCTCTCTCTCTTACGTTTAAGTGCGTTTACTCTCTTTGATCGATAAGCCTAAGCGCTCTTCGAGTGCGAGTCTAAGAGATTGTTAGGGAAACCCTTTATGTGGGCTTGACACTGAGTGATTTTGCAAATGTCAAGCATGCCAAACGGTTGTAATTAATAGCAAAAATGTTGTAAATGCCAAGTAGACAATCTTCAGCACTTGCTAAACCGAAAACAATACAAAGTTTGCTTGGCAGAAACCAAAATCTCCAGTTTCTGACGACAGCAACAAGCAGTCCAAACACAAACCACACGACACACTCAACCTGTCAGCAAAAACTCAAGCTCTAGTTGCATTTGTGTGGGTGAGTGAGTGAGTGTGTATGAGTGTGTCTTGTTCGAAGCGAAAGTATCTTGAGCTACACACATCGTACATACATACTTACATATATGTATGTACATATGTACATTATGCATGCAGCCCAAGCAATGGCCTAAAGAATATTCAAAGCATTTAGCAACTCATTGTCCCTTTTCAACACTAACGCCAGAGAACTAAAAATGTATTCATGGCTCTCAAATTGTATAATTTAAGTTTGCACATAAAATCACACCGCAAACTTAGACAGGACCCAAAAAGCAGGCATACACATGCATAGAGTGAACTTACTATTTACACACACATGCATCCTTGTGGGATATCCAGGGCCAGGGCTGCACAGAGAGATGAAAGTTGAGACTAAGCTTGTATGGCGTTATCGATAATGGTAATTTATTGCATTAGATCACATTAATATTACATTATTTCTTATTATTTTTAATCGTATATAATATATTTATTTCAACAAATAACTCTCTTACTGTCACGCCCTGGAATTCAACTGAACTGCCCCTACACACTCCCTACCAGGATATCACATTACACAGCTGAGCTCACACACAAAACTCAAAACCCCAACAGCAAACCCCAAACCCCAAACCAAAACCCTTGCCCAGTCAAGACATCGAATTTAAATATTTGAAAAACGGATGCGTCCACACGGAGTGCAGGTTTTACTGTATCACAAGACAAGAAACAGATACAAAAAAAAAATACACAAAAAACTTGTGTGCCATAAAAATGCTATAAAATTGTGCAAATAGCATAGATACGATACAACCTAAGAGATACATGCAAACTGCAGATACTTATGTATCTGCTGACCCAAGTGCGTGTAACACATGAACTTTTATGGGTGCGTTGGGCACATTGACAATCCTGAAACTTTAAGTGTGCCCAAACCTGTGCCCAAGCCGCATCCGAATCCGAGTCCTACTCACTTTAAACGTGTTCTCAGATGCCAAGTCATTGTCATCTTCGTCGTCATCGTCATTTTCATGGTCCCTGTCGTTGTTTTCAGTCAGTGTCTTACTTTGACGACTTCTTTAATACGCTAAAATTGTGTTTGATCAGTATTTTATTTATATATCTATTTTTTTATTTATATATCTGAAGTCGATAAGGAACTTGAAGATACAATGACAAAGTGTACTTACTATATTAAAATTAAAAGTTAAATACTAAATAAAATAAAATGATAATTAACTTTAAAAGAACAACTTTCTTGATCTTAAAAACTGCCAGTTTTAGATTAAAATATTGTATTAAATACATTCAAATAAAATTTATTTTAAATTTGGTAGAATTGCTGTTACTTATTCTTGAACACGTTAGGACTGTTTTGGAGCATGTTATTCGATATATTAGAAAATATATTGAACTAGAATTCAATTCAATTAGTTATATTGTAAAAACATCAATGTAAAATTGCAAGACAAGAGAATAAAGAGAAAGTATATTTCCTATTCGACTACAGCAATCATGCTTAAGATACTTACGTCAGAAGTTTAACAGATTTTATTTAAAATTTTTTAGGCTATGCCTTTGCCTTTGTTGAACCTTTTTTCTGCTCTAAGGAGAAAGTTGGGACAAACAGCAATCTCGACACACGCGTAAAGTGAGTTATTTCCAGGCGAATCATTTCATCTGTGCGACAAATTTGGTGCAAAACGGTTTACCAGTTCTGCCTAAAGTGTAAATTGCATTGGGAATGGACCATGTGAACTCGAGTGAACTGATATGAGTCTGTTCTGTGGGAGTGTGGTGGGTGTGGGGGGGGGGGCTGTTTAGAGGCAGGAAGGTGTTAGGTATGGTATATGGTTAGTGTATGCTTGTAATAATGTCCATTAGTCGGTTTTGCTACGTAGTTAATGCATGCTTGGGAGACATTTGCAAAATTATGTTCAGCTCTTAATTAGAATGCCTGCTCTGAGGTCCAGGCAGAATGCACACATGTCTCATAAATAATTTATATGCAATGGGCATGAAATTTAAATAATTCAATTCTCAACCAAGCAACTGAAATGTCCCCCTTAATGTCGACGTTTACATAATCGAATGGCGCTGACAAAATGCCTATATAATAATATACAGCATTCTACATAAATTTTATGCATTAAGCTCAAATTCTATAACATTTAAGGTAACTTCTTGCAGACTACTATTTTTTCTCTAAAAATCAAAGGGAAAAAGGTTTTACACTCAAAAAGAAATTCAGTAGAAAATGTTACATTTCGCTTATAAATACTTTTTGCTTTTTTTTAAATTTCTCATGACCTTTAAAAGTATTAAATTGAGAATATCCATCAATGGAACACCCAAATCTCGCAAGCTATAAAGAGCTAGTGACCTAATTTTGGGTATGTAGGCTTTCCTATGCTGCAGATCGTTTTAGTTTTTGGATACCTCCTTCCCTTTTCCCGCTCACCACAAAAAAACACAGCAGTCACAATTTTTGTGCACCCACAAGTTAATATTTTAATTCTGGATTATATGTAATTTCTCATATTATAAGTCAAGAAAAGAGCTAGGGAAAAGGAAACATTTGGTCCGCTCAGTTCATCGTAGACTCACCTGTAGATTAGACTCAACAGCTTCCTCAACATGGCAACGACAACTTTAATTATGTAAGTGAAAATTATGGTAGCTAAACAAAAGTTGAGGCACGTCGTTTTTGCGCATTTGCCTGGTTTTCTTGCTTGGTTGGTCACACATGGCGTATGAATAATGCAGAATGTCAACTAATTAAGCCAAGTTTAATGCACGAGCTACACTCCAACATCATCAACAACAAGCAACTACTGCAAACTGTTTATTTTAATTAATATTTAAGCAATATTTTACATGCGATGGCATGTAGAAACTTCACATGGAAACCTCATGGACGAATGAATCGTATAAATGACTCGGTAGATTAGAGTAATCATCGGACAGTATATCCGGAAAATCCATTTTGTCATCCAGGTAAGAGGGATCCCATTCGGGTATAGGAAAGGCGCTTAGGTACGTCAACAACACCAGAAGCCAGAGACACACGAAATAAAATTTCATTCTGTTCAGCTAAAGAAAATTTTGAATAATTTTTGGTTGCAAATGAGGTATTTTTTAGATGCTACTTATAGTGATTGAGGAGTTTTATTAGAGCTCAAAAACTAGTCAAATTCAGTCACAATTATGGCAATATGATGATTTCTAACTTTTTTTTAAAGGTTTATTTGTTTGAGTGTTCTACTTATTTTTACGTCGTTGCTTTGATTTACAGCTATTCTCGAAATAGAAACATCTCTATCGCATAAGATTATTTCGTGTAATTCCTTATAGGTGCTTCTTTCGATCTTAATCTCCAACAACTTTAATGATACATCTCAGTGGTTCTTTCTTGATCAAGTGTAGCTTCAACTTGTTGCTTCCTGGTACCCTTTGCAAAGGGTCGCTCACCGTACGTCTTGACATAGAATGTGCCATTCTTGGTATCGGAGGGTTCGCCGCCCATGCGAAATTCGCCATCGTTATCGAGCAGCACCCATCTCTCACGGGACAGGCGCTCACAACGAATGCCCCAGAAGCCCTTGGTGCTATTTATGGACTCGGCAAAGTAATCATGGGCACGCTTATGGGAACAGCCGTAAACATAACACTTCTTTTGATCCTTGCCAAAGTTGGGATAGAAGGTGGCATGACCCACAGGTTCCTCAAAGCCCAGTCCAGTGCTGGTTTGAATTGACTCCACGTACAGCGCATCACTGGGATCGATGCGATATTCAACACTTTTATCACGAAACCCGGGACCAGCTGGGTCCAAGGCATATATCGTATTGAATCGGAATGGCTTTATCTGCTTGCCGGCACTGCCAGCTATCTGAGCGCCCAGTGAGTGTCCAATCAGGTAGACATCGTCAAAGTTAAGGTTGGCTCGCATGTGCAAGTATCGCACGAACTCAGCCAATAGGAAACCCAGATCATCTACCATATCGGCAACCCCAAAGTAATTTACATTGGATGCTATTTTGCTCCAATCGCAGACAATTATATTAAAGTCCTCGTATTTGGGTGCTTCCATTTCCACTTCTGACAAGGCATTATTATCACCTCTGGCCATGGGTCACGGTTTGGTCAGGCTTAGATATGCGCTCTTCACATCTCGATTCAGTGAACCCTTTCCCTGACTCATCCAGCCATGTATTATGATTCTGTGAGATTTACAAATGACATATCGATTAGTAGTAATTTATGAAAGAAATCAGTGGGTGTAGGTTCTTCCATGGTTTACGCTGATCACACTTGTTTTACAATTCGAATACCTCTCGTCCTCCCCTAGATGATGTGAATTGCATTACGATCAGACAATACACTTACTTATTGTATTGGATGTGCATAGCATAATCTTCCGCATGAGCTCCTCTGTCCTTACTAGCTTAAATTTAATTTATTTGAAGCTTAATTGTAATTTAAGTTTTGATTTTCTCTGTTTTTGACAGATATTTTAATAAACAAGTACCCAAAATATATATTGCAAAATATAGTTGCAAACTATTTCTGATTACCTAACAATATTGTGCTAAATTTCTCGCGTAACATTTGTAAATTCCCTGTTAAATATTGTAATCTTTCTATACCAACCTTACCTAGTGGGATGACGTGCATCGAATCCGGAATGCTTCAAGATCTCATCGTCCGCCGTAAATAGTTCTCTGCCGCAATCGGGAAAATCTCGCTTAAATAGAAAATATTGCATCTTGACTCGAACACTACTGGTAAACGGTACCCAATAGTTAAAGAATTTCTCCCAAAATGTATGTTTCACATGTTTGCTTGAATTTGTAAACTTTTGATCGCATTCGTCTTCCTCCATTGAGGATGTATATTCCGCTGTTAATGTACGAAATTAATTCCGTTTGCAAGTGAAATTTGCAAGTATTAAAATATTTACCTAACGTCCAGCTGATCACAGCCACAACGATGACTGTTGTGCTTATCAACCGCATCTCTAATGGTGATCAATAATTATGATAATAGAATTAATTCAAGCTCGCAACCGTGATCTGTCCTACTGCTACACACACACTTAAACACAGAGCACAGAACACAAATAGACGTCCGTACCGCCCAATAATGCGTGCCCAACTGAAGCTGAAGCGATCGGTCGTGCCTTACTGGCATTGATCAGCTCTCACACTCTCTTTCCGAGATAAGAAACGTTCCGTGCAGTGCTGCCACTTTAGTCATTTTTTGGCTAAATCTAGCCACGTTTTTATACCCATTAAAAATGAGAAAAACAGGGTTAACAACTTTGGGACAATGTATGTAACAAGCAGAAGGAGGCGTGGCAGACCCCACAAAGTATATATATTCTTGATCAGGGCGACGAGCTGAGTCGATATAGCGTTGTCTGACTGCCTGTCTGTCTATCCGTCCGTCCGTCTGTGTGAACGTAGAGATTTCGAAACCTAAAAGCTAGAGCAGCCGTTTGGGTCAATTTTAAGACGCCTTTACCATAAGCAGATCAAGTTTATTTTAAATCTTAGATGCCACGCCCCTTCCGCCCACTATGAACATAAATAGAATACATTAATAAATTAAAGACATTCAAATCTATCTACGTAAATTCTGTTTTCAGTAGTTTGTAGGTGTACACGCCTTATTTGTATATATTTGTATATATATATACATAGAAAGTTGTATACTCTCTTTTATTGTATTTAACTGTCCTAAAAATCTTATTGAAATCAGTCAATAAACACAAGAGATGTTAACGGAACCATATTGCAAGCATTCCCCTGCTCGCCTTCTGGCAGCCTTTAAAACATGGCATACTTAAAGAGGAAAGAAGATGCACTGCTGCGCTTTGTATGATATTTTTAGACCCTTTACTTTAAAAAAGTAAAAAGGGTCTATTAGTTTAGTGCAAGGAGGAAATGTGTGTAACACCCAGAAGGAGGCGTGGCAGACCCCACAAAGTATATATATTCTTGATCAGGACGACAAGTCGAGTCGATATAGCCATTTCCGTCTGTTCGTCTGTCTGTCTGGCTGTCT
This sequence comes from Hypselothyrea guttata, assembly GCA_035045125.1. Taxonomy (NCBI): domain Eukaryota; kingdom Metazoa; phylum Arthropoda; class Insecta; order Diptera; family Drosophilidae; genus Hypselothyrea; species Hypselothyrea guttata. The sequence continues at coordinate 23,795 of JAWNNJ010001367.1, forward strand.
GTCCGTCTGTATGAACACCTAGATCTCAGCAACTATAAAAGCTAGAGACACCATATTCGGGATTCAGGTTCCCCTATTCAGTAAGCAGCACGAGTTTGTTTTAGATTTTGGATACCTTCCCCCCTTTCCCCACAAACCGCAAAAAGCTCCTGTAGCCGCAATTTTAAAGCTATTGATTTTTAATTTGGTATTTAACTATATGACATTATCTATCGACGCTGTGAATTTTGTTTCGATCGGATAAGAAACAGCGAACATATGCCACAGACAATTTGCCGCACTAGGCAGAGGGGGGGTGGTGTGCCTTGCATACGCGGGTAGCTTAGTGTGTGTGCGTCTGATTGTGTTTGTATGTACATATAATCAAAGTAAAGGGTTTCCAACGGTCGGTTACGTCCGACTGTAGCCTCCGTCCCACTGATCTGCCCCGTCCCTATATTTTTAAGAATGTATGTTTAAAATATATGGTGTGAATTATATAATATTGTCATATTCATGGTTAATGTCTAATTATGCCTCTATTGTTATAATAATTGTATTGATTATTTATAGATTAGATTATGATGATCATTTTAATGAAATACACCTAGTGCAATTTTATTTGCTTATAAATTATTATATTATTGTAATTAAACTCAATTACAATGATATATATCAATTGAAAATAGTGTATTCCATAAAGTGAAATACAGAGCTAAGCTCGAAACATAATCCTTATCTCACTCAAGATTATTTCGGGTAATTCCTTATAAGTTATTCCTTTGATTTTAAATTGCCAACAACATTAATGATACACCTCAGTGGTTCTTTCTTGATCAGGTGTATCTGCAGCTTGTTGCTTCCTGGTACCCATTGCATAGGGTCGCTTATCGTACGTCTTGACATAGAATGTGCCATTCTTGGGATCGGAGGGTTCGCCGCCCATGCGAAATTCCCCATCGTTATCGAGCAGCACCCATCTCTCACGGGACAGGCGCTCACAACGAATGCCCCAGAAGCCCTTGGTGCTATTTATGGACTCGGCAAAGTAGTCATGGGCACGCTTATGGGAACAGCCGTAAACATAACACTTCTTTTGATCCTTGCCAAAGTTGGGATAGAAGGTGGCATGACCCACAGGTTCCTCAAAGCCCAGTCCAGTGCTGGTTTGAATTGACTCCACGTAGAGCGCATCACTGGGATCGATGCGATATTCATCGCTTTGCTCACGAAAGCTGGGACCAGCTGGATCCAAGGCATATATCGTATTGAATCGGAACGGCTTTATGTGCTTGCCGGCACTGCCAGCTATCTGAGCGCCCAGTGAGTGTCCAATCAGGTAGACATCGTCAAAGTTAAGGTTGGCTCGCATGTGCAAATATCGCACGAACTCAGCCAATAGGAAACCCAGATCTTCTACCATATCGGCAACCCCAAAGTAATTCACATTCGATGATATTTTGCTCCAATCGCAGACAATTATATTAAAGTCCTCGTATTTGGGTACTTCCATTTCCACCTCTGACATGGCATCATTATCACCTCTGGGCTTGGGACGCGGTTTGGTCAGGCTGAGATAAGCGCTCTTCACATCTCGATTCAGTGAACCCTTTCCCTGACTCATCCAGCCGTGTATTATGATTCTGTAATATATACAAATAACATATCGATTAGTGGTAATTCAAAATAGAAACTAGCTTAAATAACACGCAGTTATCTTATCAATATTTAATTTTTTAATTATCATTATTTTAATTAGCAAATTTTGTTTATACCCCAAGCGAACCATGTTTTCTAAAAAGCAAATTGTGTGTGACTCATTGATAAGCTCTCAACAAAAAAAACAATGAAAGCCAGACGTACAGCGCTTGAAAGTAATTGAGCAGTATTTGAATGACGATAAAATACCCTGTTCTCGGTGATATAGATAAAATACTTCATTAATCGAGTGTACTAAGTATTTTATTCAACACAAGGTTTCCAGATTTCATTTATTTATTAATATCCAAGCTCTTGTTTATATCATACAAGTGTCTAAAAATATTATAATGAAAATAAATTGTTTTCAAAACGTATGCTTTTTAAACTGATATTGTAATTATATTAATGCTATTAAAAATACAGTATACTAACACTGAAAAAAGCAATATTAATAAATATTTATACGCCCATGCAACACGTCCGACTGTGGCTTTTCGCTTAATTTACATTCTATATCCTTACTAGATTAATTTAAATCCAATTTCAAGCTCAATTGGAATTCAAGTTCTGATTTTCTCTCGACTAGTCTTAGTGGACGTAAAATTAAATAAATATACCCTCTTTTGCTATGCTCCATTATAGGGTGTAAGTTGCTGATAAACCAAAAACCAGTTTTGACATATATTTCAATAAACAAGTACCCAAAATATGTGTTGCAAAATACATACATATAGTTTTGCTGATATTGTTTACATTTTAAATAAGAGTCCAAACTATTTCTGCTTACTTTACAATATTGTGCTAAATTTCCCGCGTAACATTGAGGGAATTCTGAATAGAATATTGTAATCTTTCTATGGCAAACTTACCTAGTGGGATGACGTGCATCGAAACCGGAATGTCCCAAGGTCTCATCGTCCGCCGTAAACAGTTCTCTGCCGCAATCAGGAAAATCTCGCTTAAATAGAAAATATTGCATTTTCACTCGTGCGCTGCTGGTGAACGGCACCCAATGCTTGAAGAATTTCTTCCAAAATGTGTAATCCAAATATTTGTTTGATTTTGTCAGCTTGTGATCGCATACGTCCTCCTCCTTAATTGAGGATGTATTTTTCGCTGTTGATGTACGGAATTCTTTACATTTGCAAATAATTAAAATGCTTAAAGTACTTACCTAACGTCCAGCTGATCACAGCCACAACGAAGATTGCTGCGCCTACCAGGCGCATCTCTAACGGTGCTCAATAATTATGTTAATACTAGAATTAATCCAAGTTCGCAATCGTGCGTTGCCCTACACAAACAGCTGCTACACGCACACAAACACAGCACACGGAACTCGGATCACAAATAGACGTCCGTACCGCCCAATAATGCGTGCCCAACTGAAGCTGATGCGATCGGTCGTGCCATTATATTGGCATTGACTCCGTAAGAGTAACTACGGCGACGTTGGGTCTGCTCTCGCACTCTCTTTGCTCAGAGATAAGAAACGTGCCGTGTTCCGTTCAGTGCTGGCAATTTGGCCATTTTGTAGCTAGATCTAGCCACAACTTTGAGTCTGTTTTTACTAAAGATCACAGATTTCGATAATTTGATCGCAAAACTATCGGAACTTGTATTTAACTAAGTCGTTCAATAATATGAACTAGTTTAAGTAAATAGCACTATGATGACGACATTTTAAATCTTATTTAATTATAAACAATTAATCTATTTTTCTAATATACTTAGACCTTTTTTGCCACTTACATATATTTTGTATTTGCTAGTTTTTCTAATATCAGTTACATTTTCAACCAAAACTTTGGCAGCACTGGTTTCGTGAGAGACAGGCGTTAATTAGTCGATGCCTATCGATGTGCAATTAACTGTTCTCTGCTCTCTCTCTTTCTCTCTCTCTCTCTCTTTCTCTCTCTCTCTCTCTCTCTCTCTCGTTCTCTCTCTCTCTCTCTCTCTCTCTCTCTCTCTTTCTCTCTGCTCTTTCTCTCTCCCTCTCTCTTGCATCTATGTGCAATTTGATCAGCGTTGCCAGCTGAGCGGGTATTAAAATTCGATTTCGGCTTATCAAAACTCGATTTTAAAATATTTTTATTCTTACTTTTGTAGCTTATTTTTATTTTATTTATTCACTTTTATTTTTTTTGTTAAGCCATTTTGCAGATATTTAAAATTGCAACTCAAGCCAGAATATATTTCCAGCAACACTGATTGTGATGTATGCGGGCGTAAGAGAGCGCGTGAGAGCAGCTGAGTGTATGAAAAAGTTAATTGTTATCTGTATCATGTAAACAACATAATTTTAAAGGTTGTCAACTATCAAATTAGCTTAAAATTCGGCAAGACTACAGATGGATGCAACCGACAGTAGCAAACCAAGCACCCTACTTTTCAATATCGTATGAGCTTTATGGTTTTCTGTAATTAATTAATAAATAATTAAAACAAATAATACAGTTATTTTACTCTTGAATTAAACATATGCTTTTGATTTTATTTATTTGTTTTATTTTTTAAATTTATTTATATTGCATTTAAGGTGAGGAAAAACATAAGAACTCTGAAGAGTTTACGACAAACCTTCAAATTGTTATTGCAAAGTATCTGCCAACTTAACATGCCAAAAAATAATATTTACATTTTAAATTGTAATTCAATTCATAAAATATTATACACACATATCCGAAACGGGATCAAAACTAAAACCCATTTAATCAAATAGAGTTCAAAGCGTTACTTCGGTGCTCCTACAATTTCTAATATTTAATAGCTTTTTCTATTTTACATAGAGTACTAGTAAAGATTAATAAATCTAAAAGTAAATATGTTAATTAATTAAATATACTACATAAATTAAGTTTCCCCTGCTGTTTTTTACCTGTACATATTTGACTAGAAAAGATTAATAAATACTTATCAAAAGTAAATATGTTAAATAATTAAATATAATATATAAACTGAGTTTCCCATGCTGTTCTTTTAGCTGTACAGCAATTATATGGTGCCGGCAATAAATTAAATTCACCGGATTCGTTTTACGCTTGGGGTTAACAAATAATTACGGTTAGAGTCTTTGTGAGGCTGCAGCTTGGTGTTATCGGCTAATTGCTCGGCTCAAATCAGATTTGTAGCTCGCTTAATTATGCAGCAGGGAAAGACATAATTTATTTATGAGATACCAAATGAAGCGACAAATTTCAGGCACTTAGCAAGTCAATCGCTCAAACAGCTGCAGCCCCAGTAAGGAGGACATGCCACCTGCCTGCCCTTCTGTCCTCCTTTCATCCTGCCTGCCAGGACATGCTTCATTGGAGCACGGGGCGTGATAAGTTTTTCAGCACTTTGGTCACGGACGCACACATACTCGTGCATCTGGCGGTTATCTGGTACTCCTCCGGTGCTCTTCTGGCCGACGTGAGGCAGCATTTCAATTATGCAAATTTTCGTGAGGCTCGTTGATTAGAAAATCCGCAAAAACCCTTGAGCACAACAAGGACGCGAGTGTGAAGACCTCAAGTTAGCTCCTGGCGTCAATCAATATTCGCTGCTCTGCGTTGGAGGGCAAGACGCCGGTGGGCGTGACTAAGCACCGTGCCACGCCCACACTAATGAATTGGCAAAAGCCACAAATTAGACTTGAGAAATTAATTGGCAGGCCCGCGGCTGCTGGCCCCAGGATGCTTCAGCCAAGAACCATTTAAAGCAAAAGTACCAACTCCCCTTTGATTCGCCCTCCCTCCGTCCCTCCCTGCAACGATTTCATAACTCTTTTGTAACTAGGAATTAAAATATTTGTTTCGTACGCAAAATTGTACTGCACTTTTCGCAACTTTTTTGTTTGCTCGAGTGTCAGAAAACTTTTGCCCACAGTTCCTTTGTGCCAATGACAGGAGGATGAGGGAGGGGCAACCACCAGAGGCTTTCGGCGATTAAGGGTCTTTCCCCCAAAAAGAAATAGTCGTTTGTCATTGAAGCACTTTCTACTTAATATCAAACAAAAAGTCTGCAAATTATAAATGCTAACTAAGCTCCTTAGGGTTGAAGAATAACCAGTTGAATAACGTTTTAAAGCCCCCTAATTTCTTTATTCCCAACCAAACTGCAACTATACTTGATTAAAGTTTGGCAAATTTTTGTACAGTGCTTAAAGCTTTTTGAGCCAAGTTAAAAGTTTGTATAGAAACCCAAAAAAATTTATAAGAACTAAAGCAAAAACCGGAAAACATGGATTAGCTAAGATAAATAATATTTAAGGAAAATATTTCTAGTAAAAATCTACATATATATATTTTTACATATTTAGAATTACATTTTTTTTTCAATTTTTCTAATTTGTGTTCAAATTAAAAATTAATAGACAAAATAAGGAAAATTGTATGTAATAAATAAATAATAATAAATAATAATTTTAACGATATATATCTAATATCAAAATTAAAATAGGTTGAGCAAAGAAAACAAATAGATTTATTTGCGTTACATTAATTGATTGATATTACAGGGTATGTATCAACTTTAATATATCAGCACGTTATGAAAAAGTGCATCTTAATGCAGCTTTGTGGTTTGGTCGGTCTTCCAGAGTCACTTAGTGAGGGAGGTAATGATGAGGTGCATTTTAGGCTTAAGAATTTTCCGGTTAAGAATTGCCAACAATGTGCCAACAGTTGCAGTAAGTTTTCTCATTGACTTCAGTGGCTGACAGCAGAACTATCTAATGGGGGTTTTGAAAAACTTTTCGCCTGAACAAAAGATGTAATAAGCTATGCTTAAAGTCAGTTTAAAAGCTGTCGTTGTTTAAAATTCTTACATATTACCCACAACTTTGACTCAACACTCATTTTAGATTTTTTTTTTTAAATATCTGTCTATTAGCATTTCTTACTATTAAAGCAGACAAAATTTTTGGTTCACATAATTTGTAAAATTTGGTAGTCGTTTTATCCGCTGTTTGGACATGTGGACATGGACATACCGCTGGGTGGTAAACTGGCATTAGTTGCAGCCACAGCTGGAACATTCTTTGCCCTCGGCGCCTTCTATCAGCACCACCATGTCATCCGAAACATTAAAAAGTTGGAGCAGCGTAATGCGCACGCGTTCTTTATACGGCGTAAGCTCTACGCACTGGTAAGCTATACCGTATCAACAACATACTATAGAAAACTGCGGGTTTTTTAGACCCTTTACTTAAAAATGCTATATTAAGTTAGTGCAAAGAGGAGATGTGTGTAACTCCCAATAGAAGGCGTAGCATATCCCACAAAAGGCGACTAAATGAGTCAATATAGCCACGTCCGCCTGTCCGTCTGTATGAACACCTAGATCTCTACAGCTATGAGAGCTAGAGACACCCATTTAGTAATCAGATCGAGTTTGTTTTAGATTTTGGATACCTCCATCCCCAAAGGGTCTCCTACTGACCGTAACGACCGACTGATCTGCCCTTTCCATATATTTTCAGCTGGACATCTTTGATGTTCACTCGAGTATTGACGCCATTGAGGAGAGCTCAAGGACGGATGATGATTCGCACAGACTGGGCACCATTATGAAATACGGTTTTCCGAGCATGAATGAGATCAGTCTAAATGAGACATATAATTTTGTTACCTCCTTCGATCGTCGCAACTCTGCCATACAATGGATGTGTGAACGAATTGAGCCCACGAGCTATATAAATGCTGCCCCTAGGGGCAGGCAATCCCTCTCGGCACGTCCTAGATCCCACGGTTCTCCACCAGAAGTGACGTTTCAGACCTCGGAAGCTGCACGGGTTTTCTTCATGGCCAACATTAAGCCCTTTCTGAACCGCGGCTTTAACTTGATTGTCTGGGAGCACTTACTACACTATATACACGAGAGATCGGTAATCTATGGCGACGTATATGTCTACACCGGATCCATCTATCTGCCACGAGAAATGAAGAGCAACAACTGGTATTTGGAATATCAGCCGGAAGACAATACGATTATTGCCGTGCCAACGCACTTCTTTAAGATCATCATCATCGATCCAAAGCAAGTCAATAGTACGCCCTATGCGGAGGCCTATGTTGTCCCAAATTCCTCTATAAGCGATAATACTAAGCTAGATACACTGCTCTGCGATGTGCGGGACATTGAAAATGCTACGGGTTTAAAATTCTTTGAGGGACTCGATCGCAATTTCGTCGACACACAGGTGGGTGTTGAGCGTCTGGAAACAGCATCATTAACACAAATTGCAAGTTGAGCGAGTTATTCAAGTACCAGCTATGTAAAAGTCTTATATTCCTTGAACTTTGAAATAAATATTGACTGAAAAATAAACTATTTTTAAAATATAGATTAATAATTGCATTTCCATACACTTACCAACACTTTTTGGTCCAACCAGTGTTGTCATTGGGCAATAAACTTATTAACCATCGAGTGCTTTACATGAATTTACATTTGGTCACACTGAGATTTAAAAATGGTCTTTAACAATTTTAGATGACTTGATATGAATAGTCATAGTTTAATAAAATAGATATTTTTATTTGGTATTTTTGCAAGTGAATATAATGATTTTTTATTTATTATTTATGAATTAATTTTATTCATTCATTTTATTTGCTTATTAATTACTACTAAGCCTGTTTATTTTCTCTGCAGTACTAGCAATTGTTAAAAAAAAACCATATATTAATTATTGCTAATTTATTAAACTTGCAATTATATTGGCGAATAGTCGATAGGTGAATCTGTTATGGTTGCCCTTCGTTTGTTTAGGGTGATCGGCAGCGCCACCTATCGGCAGCGAATAAAGTTAGATACTCCAGCCCTAAGCAAACGAAGGGCTACCAAAACAGTTGAGGTTTAAAAGGCAATAGGATAAGCATAGGGTCAAGGCCAGTACAGGTCGAGGAAGGGCGTAGGTTAGGAGGTAAGGAGAGGTAGAAGCAGAGATAGGTTAGATCATGATGCAATAATACAAGGTGGTCCACTCGGCTGCCGAAGTCGTTCGGTTTTTCGAAGCCTTAACCCTTAAGTGCCAAGCAGAATGTCTTTTTGCAGTTGTTGTCGCAAGCATATACTACACACTCATACACAAGTAGGCCAAAGTATTTGGCCATAAAATGTTAAGTAAATGTTTTAGTCCAAATACTTATGAAAGCGATAATTTCAAGTATAATTAAACTAAAAAAAAATAAAAAAACAAATTTTTAAAATTTCCAAATTGGTATTTTTATATACAAATACAATGAATCTAACCATTAAAATTAAAAAAACCTAACATTTTTACTTAAAATCAGAAATAAACGATATTTAAAATAAGACAGTTTTATGTCCAAATACTTTGGCCTACGAATATCAATTCAATAACAAAAACTTATGTCAAACGCAAAATTCATAAAAATAAAATTTTAAACGCAACAACTCATGCCATAACTAAAGCAACTTTAAGCTCCATGCACTGTTCTAGGGTTAATCGACGCACTGTATAGCTGTTCACTCGCACTCACTACTCAACGCGTTTCACTCGCACTTATAATAAGGGACTACGAGTTTGCCGAGTGGACCACATTGTATTATTGCATCATGGGTTAAATCAGTCCATTTTTGGCCAAGAGCCGAATCACACGCGCTATTTTTCTTGAAAAATATATAAATTAAATGTAATATAAAATAAAAATAAATAAATTAAATATTAAAAGCGCGCGAATCCTCATCGGGACTAAGTAAAGCCGGCCAAGCATCAGCTCACAGTAGTGCTGGCAAAACATCAAAGCACTATCGATGCTATCGATGTTTTTCATTTTGTTTAAAACAATCGATGTTTTTTTACTATCGATGTTTTTGAAAAAATTTTTTATCTATACATTTTGCGCGTTGCTGAGGGCTTTACCAGTGTTTAAAAAATTGCCGCCGAATTAGCTGAAGTCGCCAGCTCTAGCTCACAGCGACCCGCAGCAGCACCGAACACCAGGGCATGAGCGCAGCCGCAGCAGCGCCCGCCTCCAACGATCAGCCTGCCGCAACATCAGGAGAACACATCACAAACACACATGGAGCAACAATAGAATAAAAAAAATTTAAAACAATTATAAACAAATGAGTAAAATTCGCAGTTGCGCAAAATATAAAAAGAAAAGGTCAGCGATAAGTTTGTTTATATTTCGCGCACAGTTGCGCCAGTGATGCCAAATTAGATTAGTGATGGCGAGGCAGTTCAGGTAGAGTCGATAGGCAGAATAGATAATAGATAGTTTAAATAAATAACAAAACCAAATGACCCTATGGCATAATATAATATAGCATTGTATAAAATTAATAATTAATGTTTATATGTTTAATTGTTTATAAAACAAATTCAAAAGCGATTCATGACAGGGAGGGTTACCCGTAGATGTGGTCACAACACCAGTCCACCTTAGAATCAGTTGTAGAGTAAAGTATCGAGGTAACAGGTATCGAGGCCGTACTCATCCCTGATTAAACAAAATCATCGATTATTATGTGTCTTATGCTCAATCGTGCCATCACTAGGTCTCTACATACACACATTTCATTTCAGTTTGCGGCAGCTGAGCATCGGTCGCAGTGACAATTTTTCTCAGAAAAAATCAATTCGGGGAATCCAATCATGCCAAACGGTTTGCTAAGAAATATAAATTGCAACGGCGAAAATTTGGTTTTCTCCTTGAACAATTTAATAACTAAACCGATCGTCGAACTGAAGGACATACAATTATGTAATTTGTCGATATTTGACTCGGAAACACGTCAACTTAAAACACCAACTAGCATTGGATATTATCGCGAGCCCAAGTCCAATGAATATCCCATGGATTTGGGCACTGAGTTGTTTGAAAATGTATTTAAAGCATCGGACCAGATTCAACATGACAAACCCAAACACCTTTATTATATAATGAAGGAAAACATAAAGCCCGATTTCGATTTCTGTGCAACACGTGGTGCATTCAAGGATATAAATATTGGAAAAAACGCCGATCTCGTTGCGATTAAGTTTAAGAACTGTATTTACCTAAATACAGTATACGAAACAGTTATTAAGCCAATGGCCTTTTCACAATTACATAAGCTACATCAGCATGTATATGTTGGTAAGAACTAATTATTAAATAAATTAATGAATCTAATCTAAAATAAAACCAAAATATTTTAGATTCCCCCGGAAAAGAACCAAATACAGACGAATCGGTAATTAACCGCAAGGCAATCTATGGAACCTACCGCGCCAGTTTGGGTAATCTTAAGCTACTTTACTCGGCTGAGTTGGGCGGTGTCGAAAATACTGAGCCGATTGTCGGTGATCTGTAAGTACAAAACACCGAAATCCATACAGAAGTACAACTATTTTTCTTATTTTATACAGCGATAATCCAGAAGTTCTTAAGCAACTACGCTTTTCGATGGCCAAAGTGTCCAAAGCGGTATTCCGCAGCATTAACTCGCTTGGAAATTGGCGCAATATCGATATGCTATTTCAAGCCCATTTGGTGAACATTGAGCATCTGCATATGGCATATTCTAATCACTACAACATCGTACAAGAACCGATTAGAACTTTTCACATGCGTGACGTAAATATGGTATATATATTTTTAATATTATCAATGGTATATGCTAATATATTTATAAAGTTCCAGCATAATTCAGCTACGTTGAAGGCGCGTTTGCAGCTGCTGCACAACTTTCTGAACGAAGTAAAGAGGATTATGGCTGATGTCGACTGTCCGTACACCTCGTATATTTTCAACATACGCAACGATCAGGTTTCCTATAAACCTTATGAGCAAATTAATCAGTACAGCAGTCTGGATAATGATTACATTCAATACGTGAATAAGTTTGATATATAAATTTTTAAAAGCATATCACTTACTTATACTTATACTTATACTTATACTTATTATACTATTATTATTATTATTATTATACTTATTGTGCCTTTTGATTAATATCTATAAACAGTTCCTTTTTTTATTTTCATGAAACTTTATTTTACGATGAATATTACAACCAATACTTAAATAAGCTTGATTTATAATTTCTTAAAAGCATATCACTTACTTATACTTAGTATTAGATCATAGGCCCTATTGAATTGTGCCTTTTGATTAATATCTATAATCAATTCCTTTTTTTATTTTATTTTTATTTTCATGAAACTTTATTTTACGATGAATATTACAACCAATACTTAAATAAGCTTGTTTTATAATTTTTTAAAAGCATATCACATACTCTGAATAATCATAGGCCCATTGAATAGGTCCCATTGAATTATGCCTTTTGATTAATTTTTTAAATTCAGTTCCTTTTTTGTTCTTAATAAACTTTATTGTTCGATTGAACTTACAAATTAAACTACAAATTTAAACAAATTCCCTGAAAACCTGCGATTCACTTGGAAAGTTGCTGCCAAAGATAAAACTTCTGCGTAGCCCATCGAAGAAATGAAGACCCGCAAAATGCTCGATCTCCCGTATATCACAGAGGAATTCACGTAGATCTCGACTCGCCGGGATAGGAGCATTTGGCAGCACATAGGCCTCCATATAGGGTTTACCCCTAGGCAACTGGGACTCCAGCATGATCACTTTAAAGAAGTGCGTCGGTACAGCTACCATATTCGAGCCGATCATATCGTATTCGACGCTCCATTTGTTGTTATTGCCGTAATGATGGGGCCTGGGCTTATACAATGGACCCGTACAGACATAAACAGAACCGTAGCGCTGTGTCAACTCCCGGACGTATTGCTCTAACTTACTCCAGGCCCCACTATTGAAGCCGTGCCCGATTTGTGGCGCAATGTTAGTCAACAGGAAGGTCTCATTGCAGTGCAACTGATGTAACCGATGATTGGCAGCAGCTGCCAAATGGCCACGATCGAAACCAGAATGCCTATAGTCCGCCAGGCTGGATCGGAAGTTCGAGGGCACGCTCAAATCCGGTTGATAACTGGCACGAGTTCGTCGAACACTGCGATTTCTTTGCAAGTCTTGCAAATGCTCACACACCCAATGGGCCACCCGATTGCGACGATCGTAGGACAGCACAAAGTCGCTATAGACTCGAATGTCGTCCAGGCCCGGAAAGCCGTACTTCATAATACGTTGCACATGATGCGTTGATTTGGCATCATCCCTACCGAAAAACCAGAACTACCGAAAAAAGCTACATCTAAAGCGTAACCGCAATGCGATTCCTACATAACTTACGGCATCGAAGATCTTTGCGCTGATATAGTAGGCGTAAGGATCCTGTTCCACCAATTCCTGCAGCAGTCGTGTGGCATGCTTATGTTGAAAGTATATACCTGCCACAAAGCAGCCCAATCCAGAACCCAGTGCCAATGCCACACCCAGCAGCAGACGCCAAGGGCGGCTCATCTAATACAACCAAATTTAATGTAGTTTTATTCTATGCCAGATAAGTTATTTAAATTCCTACATTTTTAACATGGTTTACTGACTTGATTTATTTTATTTTAGAACATTTTTTTGACCTTATTCGATATTTGCTTTTAACCGGTTCGCCAGTGACAAATGAAACCAAAAAAAAACGAAGTGGTTTTAAGTTTTTTTTCATTTAAATTATTTAGGTTTGAAGAACTAAAAATCTATTTTCCATGATCATGATTCTGTGGTGAGTTAATAACAATTGTTTTTTATGTAGTACAAGAAATGATATCAATAAGAATTGATACATAATTGGGTATAAATTTAGAATGAATACAAAATGTGAACGAAATGCAATTGTTTTTAAAACAAAAAGTTCCCCTTCCCCGACCATCTACTTAGCCATATATCAAAACTCCCTAAATAGATACTAAATTTCTATTCTTTTGTCCATACAAAAATATATTAACAAAAGTCCCATATTCATTCCCAGACTTTTCTTTCCCATGTAGATCCCTTTAGTCTTAGCTACATAGTCTAAATTAGTAGGCTCTCCTAATTCCATTATTCATTAACAATACACTTATATCCAAATATTATTTTCCAGAATTGAAATCCTTGCCAAAATTAGAAGTTGATGACAAAAAATAATGTCCGCTGCAGAGGCGCATGTGCAACAATGTCTATTTTTTGCCATCGCGGGTCTGATGGGATACGTGTGCGGTGCCTACTGTCAACAGGAAATTTCGATGCGACAACTCTTTGGTATTGTGAGAAGGGATCCGTATATATTCAATCACCGCCACAAGCTCTACCCCATGGTAAGCGAATCAAAGCAGTATAACGATACAGTTTATATTAATTCCAAATTGATTTTGTTAGATCTCCACCTTTGGAACAGATCATGAAGCGAGGCTGTGGAAGCAGTCGCTATGTTTTACGGATAAATTACGAAACTTTTTCGTATTCACATTGTTCGATCGATTCATAGCATTGTTTTCGGATCAGAAACAGCCCCGATATTCAACCGATCTGCTAGATCTGATCAAGTACGGGCTGCCGTGTCAAGACAATATGTATGTGCACAAGGACTACATTGTATCGCAGGATATGGGCACCTTATCCCCTAGATGGATGTGCGAGCATCTCAGGGGCAACTACACGAAGCTGACCACCAACGATACGGACGAAGATGAACTGCATCTGCGCTACAATGATGTCTTTGTGCTAAGTTGCGGGGGCACCCGGCTCTGCAAGGCCTTCAAGCTGGAAATCTGGCGAATGCTGGAACAGCACGTGTCCATGCTAACCGAAAAGTTTGGATCGGTTTATGCATATACGGGTCCAATGTATTTGCCCACGTCCCGAAATGGCGACTCCTGGTCGCTGGAATATCAAATTGTCGACTGGACACCACTGCCAGTGCCGTCGCACTATTTTAAGGTGCTGATCATCGATCCGCAGTTGCCGAACAGCCCGCCCTATATGGAGGGCTATATCATTGATAACAAGATTCCCACAGAACACAAAAACAACAACCTAACCGAATATCTCTGCGACATTGCCGAAATCGAGCGACACACTGGCCTGAGGTTCTTCGATGGCATCCAGTCTGTTGTGCGATTCGATAAGGAGAGGTACAGAATCAAACATCCCATAACACAACAGTGTCTAAGTTCCAAATACATTTAAACACAGCAAGACGAGCAAAATCACGTACGAATAAAATGTGTACAATAATAAATTGTGTAAATGAACTTTTTGGTATTTTTTTTACAACTGGCAGTACCAACGATAATGGTGAGATTTAAAAATTGAGAGAGCTTGGCTGGAAACTTTTGATGCATCCACCATATAGCACTGACCTTGTACTGTTCGACTACTATTATTTTTTTGTCTTTGCAAAACTTCTTATATGGTAAAAAAGGCCGACAAAGAAGGGGTTATAAAATCGCACTTAGTTCACTTTTTTGCAGATAAAAGGCCAGAAGTTCTGTAAGTTTGGAAAAATAATGTTGCCGAAAATATGACCAAAGGTCATCCAACAAAATGGCAAATATATAATTAATTAAAATTTATTCTAAAATTAAAAAAAAAATGTGTACTTTATTTTTAAAAATCGCCGGTTACTTTTCGGGCAACCTGATAAAAGTATTGAAGATATTGCCAAAACAAATGGGCAAATTCTTGCAGTTCGGATATTTATTATTTATTACTTGTTTATTTAGCCTGATATATTATATCAAAGTACTTGTTATTTAATTGATTGATTATACAAATACAGTAGAATCCGGTTATAACGACGCCGACGCGTCCGTCCGGTTATTGCGACGAAAACTCGATGGTTTGGTTGGTCCCCATACAAACTTATATGAAACTCCGCTTATAACGTCTCCGCTTTTAGCGACAAACCGCTTATAACGACGAGATTTTTCACAATTCACGACGTGCCGAACAAAAAAAAAAACTTTAAAGAGGAAAATTTGATTTCTTTAACAATGCTAAAAGAAGCAAACAAAATCATGGATTTTGTGTTTTTTCAATACGAAAAAGAAACAAAATCATGGATTTTGTCTTCCGGATATAACGACGTAAAATCGTCGGTCCCTTGAAAGTCGCTATAACCGGATTCTACTGTATTAAATTTTTTGTTTTGATTAAAAATTAATTTGTTTTATTTTATAACCTATTACGAACATGGCATCCATAAAATAAAAAAAAAATTTATTTTTGCTCCTTTCGGATAGTGCGTCTTCCGGATATAACGACGTAAAATCGTCGGTCCCTTGAATGTCGCTATAACCGGATTCTACTGTATATATTTATTATGCACATTTGAGATCAGCGTATATATACATATAGAAATCGGAAACCGCCTAAATTGGCAGCGCTCTCAATGTAGGTAACTGTAATTCCGATCTGTACTCAATTCACACCCACACGCAATGTTTAGGGCAGTGGTGCCCAAACGGAGAGGCTCTCCCCATAAGCAAGAGCTCTCCCCATATGCTAAAGAGCAGCGAGAGCTGTGGAGTGGGCACCTCTGGTTTAGGGGCTTAGCTTTTGCTTAGAGAGCCAAATAGGCGAGCGCCTGAGCGCTGAGCATACGTATGCATATGTATGTGTGTATGCATGTGCAGGCCTTGTGATAACGCTGATAAGCGCCTCAGGCAGCAGCGGTCGATGCACATGTGTGCGTGCGCTCTGTTGGAGCTTACCATTGGCGCTCTCTTTTTGGTACAGAGAATGCAGGCTGCTTGCACTATAAATGCTGCTGCATGCAGTTCTGCTTGTCAGTCGGTCGCTTGGTGCGGAAGTGTAGTGGGTGCGTGCGATGATCTGCTCGAGCGGTAAGTGTGCTTGTGAGTGATGAGTCATCAGCTCAGTTGGATCAATGTTGGAGTCGTGGGTTGCGCTTCCGATGAGTCATCGACGCAGCCCTTTTCCTGTGCAGTGCGAGTATCACCATTTGGGCCTCTTGCTTGCCCAACTCTCGCATTCCACACTCGCACAGGCCGAACTCTTGCTGCCTAGCTCTCGCTGGCCGAACTCTCGTTGGGCGACCTCTCGTTGGCGGTTGGTACTCTTGCTGCTTTGCTATTGCTGCCCAGCTGTTGGTGCCTAGCTGTTGCTGCTCGAACTCTCACTGTCCCAACTCTCTTCAATTAATTTTTTAATCTATTTATACATGTACTATTTGTTTATTAATTAATTATTTATCACTTGTGTTTACTTACTTAGCTTATTTTTATGATATTAATTAAAATTTATTTTTTTTATATTCTCATTAAATTTAGTGTTTGTTTTTTATTCCTCATTGCTTATTTATTTAATATCAATTAATTATTAATTTATTTATTACTTAATAATCGATAATGTATTTAGTATTTGTTTTTTATTCCTCATTGCTTATTTATTTAATATCAATGAATTAATTTATTTATTACTTAATAATCGATAATGTATTTACTTATTATTTTATCGCAAATTTATTTATATACTGCATACATGCGAAGCTATTCTTTGTTAATTGAATTGAAATTTAATTTAGTTTATCTCTGATTATTTATTTTCTTTTATATTTTTAATATGCTTATGCGTCAGCTTTTTTATTATTATTATTTATTTTTTTGCAATTATTTTTTTAATTATTTATATTATTTTTAAATGAATATAATATTAACTTATTTGAATTCGCAAAAAGTGCTTTTTGAATTGCGCGCTCAATAAATATTTGCCACTCACGTGTCAACGTTGCCCCACACTGAGCGCAGTACGTGAGCAGGGAAACAACAAACCGAACTGGTTCAGTGCAGCCCTGGTTCTGGTACTGTGCGCGTTGCAAGTAATTTTTGGACTCTTTTGTTTTCCGCAATTTGCCAGCAGCTGTGCGCCAAAGTTAACACTTATTGGACAACCACTGGCATTACGCAACGCCAGCAGCAGCTCTGCAGGGAAACCCCCGCCAAGAGGCCCCAGCGAACATGTCGGAGCGCTCCAAAGGTGACGTGTCGTCTCGCGTCAATCGCATCGTCAAAAATCCGCTGCTCAGCGCCTCCGTAACGGGACTGAGCTACGACGACTTCCCCAACAAGCCGCTGCTGCTGCCCGCCGCCCCGCCGGTGCTGCACGCCACGCCCCCGCAGCCCACGAACGCCCTCATTGCGGGCATTCTCAATCGTGGTAAGTGTGTCAACAGTCGGTGAGAGAGAGAGAGAGAGAGAGGCAGAGAGAGAGCGAGAGACTTGTTGCTGCAGACTTCTGATTGATAAGGCTTAACAGAGGTCGCAGATATTTCCTATTGAAAATGGGTCAAAACAGCGCTAAAAATTGTGGGAGAATGTTGCAGGCGTGGCAGACAACATAAAGTATGTATATATTCTTGATCAGCACGACGAGCTAAACCAATATGACCAGGTGCATACTACACGAAGATCAAGTGGATTTCAAATGCTCGATGACATCGATAAAAACCCATTTAAATCCAAATAACAAGTGTAATATTGAACGCAGGAGGTTGTTATTCAGAATGTATACTCTCTACTATCATATTTAACTATTCTGAAAAGTGCATTGAAATCAGTTCATAATCACAGAAGATATTAGAGAAACAATATTTCAGGCTTTGTCTTGCTTTTTTTTATACCCTGTACCCATTGAAAATGGGTAAAAACAGTGCTAATAACTTTGGAAGAATGTTTGTAATAGGCTGAAGCAGGCGTGGCAGACAAAATAAAGTATAAATATTCTCGATCGGGACAGCGAACTGAGTCGATATAGCCATATCCGTCCGTCCGACCTTATGAACTTCTAGATCTCGCAAACTATTAAAGCTATATACATAATTTTTGGCATGTAGGCTTTGCTTAACATTTTGTTTGTTTTGTTTTACAATTTTAATACCTTCCTCCTAACCGCAAAAACCACTTCACTCACATGGATCTCGAAAGATAAGATCTCTATAAGTGATAGATGCAAAATTTTTGGTATTTAGACTCTCCTAAGCTGTATGCTTACCAAATTAGTTTGAGAATTTTGATAGCTTCCCTCCATACCACGCTAACCGCAATGTAATTTGGTATTTATTTTGTATTTTCGTAAGACAATGGTTAACATTCGTATTTTGTAGTTGCGTCGCTTGCTCTCCCCTCACTCCATGCTGCGCGTGGAGTGGGATCGATAGGTGGGCAGCTCCAGCGAAATCTTGCGCCGCCTGCAGCACCACACGATGCTCCAGATGATAAGCACTATCAGCAGCAGCAGCAGAATGGCGCCCAGGCAGATGGCCGCAATCGCAGCCTCTGTCAGCACCAGATCCCGCACGTCGATGTTGATGCTGCGCTGATTGCCGGCGGCATCGAAAGCCGTTATGGCCACCTTTGGCTCACAGCAGGAGGCCATGTAGGTGGCCTTCAGGGGCTCCGTGGTGCCCGCCGTGTAGTAATTCCGGTAGAAAAGTCCGTCCGCCGGCGTCGTCAGCAGTCGCAGCATTCCCGACTGCGAGTCGTGTGCGGTTATGTCCAGGGTCCAGAAGCGATCGCCGCAGCTCTGACCCTCGCTGCTCACGTAGTCGCAACGGTTACCAAACTCCCAGGACAGCGAGGGGCCCGTTATGTCCTAGAATGCATAACGATTAATCTCTCGAGATTCCCAGCTCAATGTCTATTCTTACCTGTGCATCGATGCTGGACACCACCTTCAAGCTGACCGCCAAGGTGCTGGTCTCCTGTCCGTAGCTGGTGAAGGTTATCCTATCCGTGGTGCCCGGCGAGGTGCCCGTGGGCACCAGCACGGTCAGGCGCACGGTGCTGGTTTCATGCGCACGCAAATAGAAGCTGCAAGGCAGATTATTGATTATTGTAAATCAAGCAAAGATTAGGTCGGACAAAACTAAGGGTTTTCCAGGAGCAAGGCAAGGGGGACCATCGTATCCCCACCTTAAAAGGCCCATTGTAGGCTCTGCTAAACCTAAAGCTCGCCCAATCGTCCCATCTATTTAAACCTGAGTAACTTCATCGGACTAAAAACTCCTATATCCCTATGATGTAAATCAATTAATAACTTTTACCTTATAATCTATATTTTCAAAACTAGAAAGCGAACGAGGCGAAGTCTTCAATATTATTTTGTTAATATCTTTTGTGTTTACTAACCGATCTCAATGCGCCTTTCGGGATAGATAGATATAATGGTCGAGAGTATATATTCTGAATAACAAACTTATAAACATTACGGTCTAACGGTTTCAACCTCCGCATCCCAAAACCTACAGTTGTCTTACTTACAGAGCCTAAACTCTGTAGTTGTCCCATTGTCCTGCAGTGTCCCGTCAGGAGACTCGTAAGAATTCTAAGTAGTTTTGTACTAGATGCATGTTTTGTTGAAAGCTTTTCGAATTGTGGGATTTAGGATAGTCATAGGAATTCGTACACTGCAGACTAAAAAAAAAAAACCTCCGAACAAACTAAAGATCGCTGATGTAGAATAAAATAAAAGCTAACTACTTCCTAAAGCCAAGGCAGCTGAGAGCTATATCGTCGAGGAATATCATATCTATAATCTCATAGCGTGGGCAGAAGGTACAATGGATCATCTAGGTCTTCAGCCTTCGCTCTCACCTGGTAGGGCTGAGCTGCACCAGGAAGCGTCGCTCGTCCGTCACCTGCACCGTCTGGTACACCCGCTCCGATCGCATGTTCGTCAGCTCGAAAAGCAGCGTGGCCATTTGGCCGGCAGTGACGAGCAGCTGGGACTGCGTGTTGAGCTCGATTTTGGTGCCGCAGCGTTGCAGCAGCATGGCATTGAGCGAGGCACGTTGGGGCACGCCCGTTGCGGCAGCGAATTGGGTCTGATTGAGGCTGACGGTCGGCTGCACCAGCTCCGTTTCGGAGAAGGTCTCCACTTGGGTTTTGGGCGAACTCGCGTCTTTCTCCAGCTTCTCCTTAGTGTCGGGGAACTGCAGCTTTGCCAGGCGGGGCGGGGGGGACTCGAGTTTCTGGTGTCCATGCGAATAGTAGCTATCGATTCGCTTAATAATATCACCTGCAGGAGAGAGCAATAGTTATTAAAATAGCACAAAATACTAAAATAGCGAAAATTGTAAACAATGAACAATGTATTTCTCTGTTGGCGCCTGCACTGTGGTAAAAACCTCCAAGCCAGATTGGACATTTGGCCAATTTTAATATTACTTAAAAGTTAGAAATGTATAGAGTCTATATCATAAACTATATTAAAATACAAATGTAAACTTGAAGGCATATTTTAAATTTTGGATACTACTCCCTTCGCCTACAAATCAATAAGAATTATATCACAAGTGCTAACTTAGAATGCTAAAATTCGAGATTTATAATATATAACAATATAGTGATCTAGCTGGAATAGCATTAAACACGGTTCTTAAATAGCGAAGTTATTAAAGAAACAATTATGTATGCGCTTTACCCTCCCTAAATAGTATATATACATATCTATGTTTTTCATCCGATATGTTTTAAACTTGCCGCCTGATTGTAGAATACACTCTGCCCTAAATTTGACTGAGCTGGTCGATCAAGAATATATATACTTTTTCTTCCAAAGTTATTAGCCCTGTTTTTAGTAATTTATTTAACTATATTCGTAATAATAATTCTAACCATTTGTTCAAATGTTTAGCTAGATTTTGCAGATTCGTACCACTGTGCACTTGAAATTTCAACGTGTTTCCATTTAGGCATAAATGCCACTATAAATATCAGTATATGAGCTAAATTTCAACTCATTCTGACCGTTTTTTCAAATGTTGCAAATATAATTATGTTTTTCCTAGATTTGTACCACTGTGCTCCGCACTGAAGGTTGATGCGGTTATCAGCGCTGTTATCAGCCGCTCAGTTGCTCTTGTTTTTGTTATGCTGCTGTCGGCAACTCATTTCGTAATTGATAATTATTATAATTACGTTGCGTTCAGTATGTGGCAGCTTGTAATCGGATTATTTCGCTCAAAACTTACCCAGAAAAACATCTGCTTTGCGTTCGGCGCGTATGAAAACGTTGTAAATAAGGTTGGGAGACTCGGGCGTTAGCTGCAGCTGCAGAATTGTCGCCTTGCGCACCTTGTTCAGCGGTACGTAGGCATCCAGTTCATCCGGGTTGGAGCTGCGCGTATCATTTTTCGATTTAAATTTAACCAATTTCTTCAGATTGATATCTGTGGGAAGAGAAAACAGTTAACAGGTGTTAAGTGCCAGTCACAGTGCACGCGTGCACGCGCGCTAACAGCTGTTAGCTGACAGCGTTGCCAGACTGTTTACAGCATATGCCAGGCAATTGATTAAATAAAGTGTGTTATAGCAAATAACAGCTGCAGTTAATTAAATAAATTGCAATTAAATTAAATGCAAGTTAGTAAACAGCTAAACCAAACATTAAACAAAATATAAATAAATGTAAAATAAATGCAGCGCGCACGCTGACAACTCTGCGGCTGTTGTGTATATATGTTTGTTAGTGTGTGTGTTTGCTGTTGTTGTGAAAGAGCAAAACAATTTTGGCCAAAATACTTGACATGAAAACGCGTTTCTCGCATTGTGCAAGCCAGCAAATTATTTAACAATTAGATGCCACTAAAGTGTTGCCGCAGACGCGTTTAATCATGTCACTTGACACGAATCGCAGCCTAATATAAACTAATATAAACATCCGCCGTCATTAGTCGATTTTGGCCTGGCCACTGTGAACTTGGCCATGGCAATGGGCTAACACACACACGCGCCTGACCTGCATATGTGTGAGTGCCTGTATGTATGTATAAACTGCATTATTTCGGCAAATAAACATTGTATTTCTGTTTGTTTGTTTGTTTGTGTGCGTCTAATGACGTGTCAGCTGCATAATAACAAAGTTTAATAAGAATATTAAATGTGCGCGCCAAGCTAATGATCATTAGTTTAATAACATAAATGAAAAAAGGTGTCATTTGTTTAATGTTGCCACAGGCAACACGTAGCAGCTGCAATTGATTTATACAAAAAAAAAAAGCAGCGTATTGCGCATTGCCTGTGCGTGCGAGTAGATGTGTGTGTGTGTGTGTAGAGTGTGCACATGTGTGAGTGTGAATGCCTAGGGGTGGGAGTGCTGGGTTTGAGCGGCACTGATTCAGTCTCTCTCTCTACTCTCTCTCTTTCTCTCTTTACTCTCTTTTGCTCTGTGCGAGCCAGTGTTGCCATCAATAGCTAGATAACATAATAAATAATATAAAATATGAACAAAACATTTTATATAGAGCTAAATAAGCAAAATAAAATATTCAGAAATTACGTAAAATAAACATAACAAATTAATTAATAATTATTTAAAAACATAAAAAATATATTCAATATAATCTTATATTTAGCTAAATATGCAATATAAAATATTAAGAAATCGGTGAAAAACACATAAAAAAAAATAAATGTATAATTATGTATCATATTGTATTATGCTTATATATTTTATATTGCAATTTTAGCATTTTCTATCAACACTCTATACATGTTATATGTATGTATTATTTTTCGCGTTTTAAAAAATAAATTAAGGAATAAGCGAAGAATATTAAATTATATTTTGGGAAAGGTTAACCCATTGCAGCTTTGTTATTGTTCCTATTCTCAACATTATTAATATATTAATAGTCCTAAAACCTTGATTTTCAAAATTTTTATGCCCATAAAATGGATAGCAACAGGGTTATATATTTTAATCTGCATTGATGATATTTTCTGGGATTTTATATTGCATCTACAGAGTGGATTAATAATAATTGATATTATCGATATTTAATTTTACTAGACAAAATAAAATAATATCGTTAATGTAATAAATATTTGTTATTCGTATCGATACCTTTTGATAAACGATAATATCAATAACGGCAGTTTAAATTTAAATTTGGAAATAATTAGGCAACACTGGCCTGCCAAAACGTAAACATTGCGATAAGCTGGAATCCGAATCGAACCAGACGCTTGTCGTCAGTTTTTGACTCATAATTACATATTTGTCTGGCATTATACTCTTTATTTCTGAATAATCGCCAGAGTTGGCGAACTTTGTACACCACGACGTATACGAGACGAGTGATTAACGCTAGGGTCCGGCTATAAAGCCAATCTGATAGTAATTACTTATTAGTACGGATGTGCTTGGTCGTTATAAAGCAGTTAGAATTTGAGCTCCGTAGAGTTAGCAAACGTGAAATGTGAAATGTGAAGTGCAATTATAGATCGAAATACTTACGCGCAGTACAAGACAAAGGACAAGAAACAGGAACAGGTGCAAGAGGAGACTTAATTAAGCTGGTGCGAAGTACATATATTAAAAATAGTTATGTTATTTGTTGTTGTTGTTGTTGTTGATTTATTGTAGGCCCTTAAAGCTAAACATTTATTAATTTTATTGTGTAGAACATTAAACATATATTTAACGGTATGCATATAGTTTTCGTTTTGAAAAAATTCCTTTTGTACTACAAGTTAAGGTTAATTATTTTGAGCATTAGGCTAGCGTTTTGTGAAAGCCACTGAAGGGACGTCTTCAATGTCTTCTCGTTTTGGTTAAGGAAAGCGTACAAGGGAGTTGGTTTCTTGGCTTTTGCTAAGTATATATACATAAGAGAACATCAGTGGGAACAGAACTGGTTAGGTTGGGTTAGGTTAGTTAGGATAGAACTTACGGCTAGGCACATATAAATAGTACTCTTGACTTTTTGCGACACGACAAAGAACTGGAGTTAGAATAGAATAGTTGATAGAATTCGGAATCGAAATCGAAATCGAATCGATATCGAATTGGAAAGTTGAGTTAAATTAACATACATGTACAGTTAGCTACAAAATAGCTTAAATCGTATTTAGCCTAGGCGTGGCAACCCTATGGGGTTATAGGGTTGCGCCACTCGATTGAAGATCCCCCGTTTTGTTCAAAGCGAACATATGCTATAGCGTACAACCCTGCTTTAAATCTGGCTACTTTTGGTTAGTACTAGAGAGTGAAGTAGCAAAATTTGATAACGCTTCAACTAACCACCGTTGGGCGTGGCCAGTGAGGCACGTCGCATGTTGGCATCGATGCGGACGTGCAGGCTGGACAGCGTGGTGTCCACCGGTAGGGATAGATCCTGGGTGCCCTGATAGGCATCCGATACGAGCGTTAGCTGCAATTAAAGAAGTCGGTAAAAAGCGTTTATTGTGACTGTGATTTGTTTTTGGAATGTCTGAGTTTCCTTTCTATAAACAAGCGTTTGCCCTTCACTTTTCTTTCCATAACCTAGTTTTGCACAAAGATGCAACATCATCAAGCCGCTTCGTGCTCTTGAGCACCTGCCCGAAAGGTAATCCAAGCTGATATTTGCGTCTCACTTGGCTGCTTGTGGCCACAGCTGCTGCTGCTGCCACTTTCAATTTCAACACTTGGCTCCAACAGATTTTTAATTACACTAATTACTCCACAAGCACAATCATGTTGTGCCCGTGCTTGTTAGACCCTTTACTTTAAAAAAGTAAAAAGGGTCTATTAACTTAGTGCAAGGAGGAAATGTGTGTAACACCCAGAAGGAGGCGTGGCAGACCCCACAAAGTATATATATTCTTGATCAGGACGACAAGTCGAGTTTATATAGCCATGTCCGTCTGTCCGTCTGTCTGTCTGTCTGTCTGTCTGTCTGTCTGTCTGTCCGTCCGTCTGTATGAACACCTAGATCTCAGCAACTATAAGAGCTAGAGACACCATATTTGGGATTTAGGTTCTCCTAATCAGTAAGCAGCACGAGTTTGTTTTAGATTTTGGATATCTCCCCCCCCTTCCCCCGCAAACCGCAAAAAGCTGCTGTAGCCACAGTTTTAAATCTATTGATTTGTAATTTGGTATTTAACTAGTTTATGACATTCTCTATCGACGCTGTGAATTTTATTTCGATCGGATAAGAAACAGCGGACATATGCCACAGACAATTTGCCGCACTAGGCAGAGGGGGGGGTGGTGTGCCTTGCATACGCGGGTAGCTTAGTGTGTGTGCGTCTGATTGTGTTTGTATGTACATATACTCAAAGTAAAGGGTCTCCTACGGTCGGTTACGTCCGACTGTAGCCACCGTATCACTGATCTGCCCCGTCCCTATATTTATACCCTGTATCTATTAAAAATGGGTAAAAACAGAGATAATAACTTTGTGCGAACGTATGTATGTGACAGGCAGAGGCAGACATACCATACACAGATCAAGTGTATTTCAAATATTTGATGCCACGCCCAGCGTAAAACCTCACATTGAAGATAGAACGTTGTTATTCGGAATTATAATCGTGACAGAAAAGTAAGAATTATCATTGCTGCCGCGTTCGTATGACATTTTTAAAAAATATCTCTATAAAATAGGGTGCAGGGTATTTAACAGTCGGGCGCCTCCGACTGATCTGCTACGCCCATTATTATGTTTTGTTTAGCTCTTTTTTTACCGTATTGCCCGCTATGTGCTGTCCATGCTCGGTGGTCACAATGTGTATGATTTCGCCCCCGGAGCGTATGGCCACCTCGCCCAGTATGCCGCCCACCGCCTCCTCAGTCTCGTTCTCGCTCGCCGCACGCTCCCCGTACCACAGCATAAACAACTGCAAATAGTTCAATATCAGATTAGCCATCAGTCGAATATTCCAAATGCCATTTAAGAGCTTATAACTAATGTCATTCTTACGCGTATGCGCTTCTTGAGCAGCGTTATGGCCGCATCCTGCACCATCTCGGTGTGGGGCGGTACCGCAGCTGTCGAGATGAAAATGGCACTGTCGTAGGGCACCAGCTCAGCGGCCTGTAGGATGCCCACAAAGGCGTTTCCCCCCTCCTGCTCCTTAGTGCTGTTCAGGCCCGCTATGAACTCGCGCGTGTTGTTAAAACTGAAGGCGGAGGGTACACCTGAAAGTAGGGGGTGGGAGTTTTAGAATAGGGTCTAATATAAGCATCCGTATAAGTACATGAGTATAAGAATAAGTATAAGTGAAGCTGGAATCATAGCTAGAAGTATAACTACTGATTGAAGTGTAAGTTCAAAATGGGTATAAATGTTGGGTCAAATATACGAATACGAATAGGAGTATGAGTATAAGACTAAATAGAAGCACAGGTATAATAGTATTAGTGAAGGTACAATTGTAACTAGAAATATAACTAAAGGTTTAAGTTCTTAAGGTTTTTTTAAAAGTCTATAATTCCTCTGCCCAGTCGAGCAAATGGTCTGTTGCATATCTTTGCTGTTTCTTTTCCGATTGTAATTACAAGTTCGTAGCTTTAAAATGGTGGCTGCTGTGCTTTTTTGCAGTTAGCGGGGGAAAAAAAAGAGATACCAATATTCTAAAACAAATTTGATCAGCGTACAGCATGGAACAACCTACATACCAAAAATGGTTTCTATAGCTCTTATAGTGACAGAGATCTGGGTGTTCATACGGACAGACGGATGATGCATAATATATTAATGGACCAAGTAAAGGGTTTAAAGGGTTCTCATTACAAATATAAGAATAAATTAAGGCATATTTACCGGATGCATTGAGCGTAACGAGCACAATCTTGATGTTGATGTTCTTGTCCTGCAAGGCGTCGATAAAGAGGCGCTTGGCCTGATCCAGAGAAGCCGCCGATGGATCCACAATAACAGCCAGTGGCATGCGTATGTAGACATCCTTGATGTAGTTCCTCAGCTGATCCGCAGGCAGCAGCTCCGGCTTGGTCAGATGGATGTGTTTCGACTGTTTGCGTGGTGCTGAGGTGGTTGTTGTTGATGTGGTTGTAGTTGTACTTGTGGTTGTGGTGGTTGGAGTGGTGGTGGCAGCAGCAGGTGGAGCATTTGTGGCCAGAACATTGTGTGTCAGGTCTGGCCAACCGAAGCGCGCCTGCAAGACGGGCAGAGGCAACGGTTCTGTGGTGGTTGTGCTCTTGGTGGTGGTGGTGGTGCTGAGGCGTGGCTCCACATGGTCCGCGGAGTCATCGTAGTAGTACTCATCGGAGCTGGCCTTGAAGGGTTTGGGTTTCTTATGCGTGGGCAGCTGTTGCACATGCGCCTGGGGCTGAGCCGGCTCATCGTGATAGAACATGTCCTGATCATGATTAGCGTTCTGGGTTTGTTGCTCCACCTGAGAGGCATCGTCTTCGGCATAGTCGGCGTTTTCCGTTTGCGGGAATCTTTCGGCCTTGGCCTTACGCACATAGTCGGGAACTGTGGTGGTTGTAGCCGTCGCCTGCTCCTCCACTGGTTCCTTACGAGGCTCTACAGCTGCCGTCGGTTTTGTGGGCTGTTGCTTCGAATGTGACTCTTCGTGGTGCTCCTCGTCCTGCAGCTCATCGTAGTAGTACTCTTGGGACGGCTTCTCCACTCTCGATTCCTGCTTTTGTGTGGGCGCATCCTCCATAACCTCAGCTGCGGTGTTCTCATCCCGCTCGGTGACACCAGCCGGGACTGATGTGGGGATTGGGGCTTCGGTGACGGTTCCTGATGGTTTAGCGGTGCTCGGGTGCTCCTGGGGCGGCATTGTGGTGGCTGTTGCACTCTCCTCACTTTCCAGACTGTTGCGACTCTGCTCCGCATCGGCCTCCAGATTGGAGACTAGCTGATCGGGTTCATAGATCTCCTCAGTGCCGCCGTCGTCTCCTCCATCGGCACTGTAATCCTGATCCTTGGCCTCCACATGGCACAGCGCCAGCAGCAGCAGCCCGATTAACCAAAGATTCGTTCGCAAAATCATTGGAATATTAACCTGTTTCGACTTCGGCTTTAAGTTTATGCCTCTCTAGTTTAAGTTTTTGCTGCTGCTTCTGTTTATCTCAGCTCGATCGGCAGCCCAAAGATCTGCAAATATCGAAGCAAACGGCAACCGCAATTGTCATAAATCAAATATATTTTTGAAAGCGTGTTGTGATTGATTGCCTCTCTTTAAGTTGACGCAATTATGGGCCATTATTATTATTGTTATTATTATGATTTATTATACCCTGTGCCCATTTGAAAAATGGGAAAACAGGGTTAATAACTTTGTCAGAATGTATGTAACAGGCAGAAGGAGGCGTGGCAGACCCCAAAAAGTATATATATTCTTGATCAGGGAGACAAGCTGAGTCGATATAGCCATGTCTGTCTGTCTGTCCGTCTGTCCGTCT
Source organism: Hypselothyrea guttata (assembly GCA_035045125.1). Classification (NCBI taxonomy): domain Eukaryota; kingdom Metazoa; phylum Arthropoda; class Insecta; order Diptera; family Drosophilidae; genus Hypselothyrea; species Hypselothyrea guttata. Next base: position 52,546 of record JAWNNJ010001367.1, read on the forward strand.
GTCCGTCTGTCCGTTTGTATGAACGCGTCGATTTCGGAAACTACAAAAGCTAGAGATGCCGTGTTGGTTGCTATTGGTAGGTGTATTCAATACGCAGATCAAGTTTATTTTAAATCGTTGATGCCACGCCCCCTTGACGCCCAAAAATCAATAAAACGCACATAACCTCGAATTTTTAACACAAAAAGTTGAATAACAAGCGTAATATTAAACCATAGAAGGTTGTTATTCGGAACATAAGCTCTGTTATATTATATTTAACTATCCTGAAAAGCGCATTGAAATCGGCTAAGAAACACAGGAGATATAAGCTTCACAATAGTTGAACTTTAAAGTTCAAAAACAAGCGTAATATTAATCATAGAATGTTGTTGTTTGGTATAAACGCTCTTTTTTATTATATTTAACTATTCTGAAAAGCGCATTAAAATCGGTTAATAAACAAAGTAGATATAAGCTACGCAATTGCCAGCGCAGCTCAGCAGCGCAGCAGCAGTAGCAGCAACGCAGCGCAGCTGGCGCACGTAATAAGGAAAGAAGAAGTACTGCTGATACGCTTAGTGTGACAGTTTTATAAAATTGTATATAAAATAAAAGGCACAGGGTATTATACAGTCGGGCCCGTCCGACTGATCTGTCCCGTCCGACTGATCTGCCCTGTCCAAATTTTTTTTGTATATATTTGCTTTGAAATTACTCTCAAATTGCCGTTATTTTCGTAGTTTCGACGCTTTCGCAATGCGAAAAGTGAAATGTATTTAATTAGCATTAATAGGCGAGAAAAAAGTGGGAAATGTTTTACATTTTAGGTAAATGATGTAGGTTCCTAATTAACAACCGAATGAGGGGAAACTGAGAGAAAGAATGTGGACTTTTATAGAAAAATTTATGGATAATAATAGAAGCTCACAGGTGACTAACTTAAATACTAAAGCAAACAAAGTAGATAAGAATTTATATAAATAAATAGTTTATAGATTGATAAAATGATTTAAATTATATAATTGCTTGTAGATGGAGAATATGTAAATTATATTAATTTTATGTAAGGTATTTTATAGTCCATCAACGGATTAGTTATACCAACTGCATATGCAGGTCTAAAACAGCTTAATCAGCGATTCTTCAGCTTGAAACTTGATGAACCGCCAGACTTGTGTTTTGTCAAAAGTCATGTTCATAGTCAAGAGTCAATGTAAAACACAATAAAGCAAATTAAACAGCACAAAGAATTATGCTTGAATATCTAAACAACGCATACATATAGCTTACAGAAACTTAAAAGAAATGAAAAAAAAATCAACTGAAAATGCCCAAAACCCCCGCCTATTTAGGTATATAAATATAATTGGCTTGTGGGCAAAAAACTAAAATAAAATACAAACTTAAAGCAAGCAAGATATGGTCAAGGTTTTTGGCAGTATTTGGATTTAGTTTTTACTTTTATTTTATCAAAACCTGCTGCAGCTGAGGGGCACGAAGAGCAGGGGCAAAGGCGTTGACATTAGCAAATGATCAAAGCGTGAGACGCATAAATGCAGCTAAAGCAGCAGCAGCAACAACAACAACAACAACGACATAAAAAACAACACTGTCAACATTATTTTTTATCAAGTTAGTTGGTTATATTGGGCCAGACAATTAAGTACTAATAACCAGCTAAAAACTGATGCCTCTGCTTGATTAAAGCTCACTCAAATTTAATTTCTATATATTTAATTTTTTATATATTTCTTTGTGGTTTTTTATTTTTTTGCCCTCGGCTGGCCAATGTTGTTTGTCGCTAATTTGCTCAACTTTTAACGTTTAATTAAGTAAATGCAATTAGCACCTGAATGTGCACGTCATACGTCCAAAAGTTTCGCATAAATTGTATTTTATATTTACTTCTTTTATTTATTTATATTATTATTTTATGAATGCATTTTACGTTTGTTGGCTTTTTCTTTAGCTTTGCTTCGACTTGTTTGAATAACAAATTAGCAACAAATCAATTTAAATGATTGATTTCTTGGCTCTTCTTCTCGTTTCTTTTGTTGTGCTTATCGTTGTCTTCTTTCCCTTTTTATGCCGACTCGTGATGTGTGTGCAACAACGTGGTAAACTCCTAACAACAACAGTTGTCATTAATTTACAACATGCAAAAAATAAAAAATAAAATTTATAAACAAAATAAACCCACAAAAATGAACTGAAACTGAACACTTAAAATTGGTTATGCCAGATTTGTAGCACATTTATACAATATTAATTTAAACAAGCAGAGCGCAGAAAAGTGAAGAAATTGTTTGTTGAGCCAATTTTTAAATTATCGGAAATATTTACCAATATTTTTTAACTAAAAGTATAATTTTCTGCTATTAAATGTTGATTTCTATCAGTTTCTGTTAATTGAAAATTTCTAAAATTAAATTTGTTTTATAAAATAAAATATATTTTATTTGCGTTATCTTAACCCTGTCATACCTATAGAAGGTATTTTCGAAACACGCATAATGCCGATATAAATAGAAGGTAAAAATCAGCATATTTTATCAGAGCACACTCGACTGCAGCACGCTGAGTCGTTGATATATGCGTAAATAGCAACAATAAAGCCAAAAGGCATGTGGAAATAAATTAAGCTAAAATTATTCTGCGTTCGTTTTTCTCGTCTCGTTTTATTTTTCTTTTTTGGCAGCTGCGCTCAACACGTTTTTTAAATTTTTTATATTTATTTTTTAATTCAAAAAATAAAAATAATATAAAATTTTGTACAGGCGTTGCAAGGTCAATGCGCATTTTGTGAAGCCGGTTCGAGAGAAGAGAGGCAGTAATACTTAGAGCAGAATTCGTACCCGGTTGCCATGACACAAAATGGTTAGATTATACTATATATTGAGAACTTATCAAATGCACGGCGATATTGCAGTTCCGCCTTGGAATGAGCATTCATTGAAACACGTATGAGTGCTGTGCGTATTATCGAACGAATTCATTCATAAAACACCCACTAGAAAGGTTTTTACCGAGCCAGCACGTAGTTCTTTTGAAACAATCTACTATTCAGATTTACACTATTCGTACTGCATTCAGACATTTGTTTATTTATGAGTATATTCAGTTGTCGAAGCGTGAAATTATTTGCTCACATCGCTAATTGTCTGTCGGTCACGCAGCTCATTTTGACACCCAGTAATCAATGTTTTATGGCCACAAATACACAGATTATTATAATAAGCGAATACAACTCCAATACTTCTTATTATACAGGCATTTGTATAGCAGCAACTAATGCAATTCTTATGAAAATCCCTATAATTAAATGAATAGCTTATTTATGACTTTTCTGCCTTGTAGCTATCATAACTTTGCAAACGTATACACTAATTAAACGCTAAGACTAGATTTAGAATTGATTCAAGACAATTGAATAGTTTAAATTCATTTGAGTATACTACATTTCTAATTTAGTTTGCTGACCTTTTCCACATACTATAATATTATTGAAACAATGGCTGATTTTAAGAATCGGTACACAGCAAAAATAATGCTAGTATTACTTTAGTTTTTAGACATTTTTTGGCACTCTACTGAAATAGATACTTTTTGCTTTTAAATATTTTATTTTTTATAATAATACTTTCTATATCTTACTTTCTTGATCTACTTTTACCACGAAAGTAAAATAACTTACTTTCTTGATCTACTTTTACCACGAAAGTAAAATTAGAACTCATGTATTGCAAAAAAGTATGTTTTAATATTATTATTAAATAATATACAATAATAGAATTATTAAATTATATTTTCCCATTAAAGCATACAATTAATGCTAAGTTAAATCAAAGTATTTTAAATAATAAATAATTTCTAAATTACAAATTAATACTATTCTTCATAAAAATAAAATAAAGTGTGCTCTTATCAAGCTAACGAAATCTCAATTGAAAGAAATTTGTGCTTAGATCAATTATTTAATATTGATTATAAATCTTTTAGGTCGCGGTGCAAATTTCCCCACACTAATAAATAAATCCTGGGTCAACTTTTCCTAAGCCACTCAAGTTCTAATCAGTAAATTTTTGCTGTGCATTCTACTTATGCACGCCTGTAAAGCTATAAATAGTTTTATTGTAGCAGTTCAATATTCGCCTATAGATAGTTAATAGTTAATCTTTTAATGGGTTTAATGATAAGATAACTGGAAATTGCTGGATTAGATTATCAATTATGCGGAATGTGTAAATGCCAAACGTTAGTAAACCTTCAGGTTTATTCATGGGGCTATTTACGTGCCATCTACAACTCTTAGAATTGAATGAACGTGCTCTCAGCATAATTAAGATCTTAGTTCTGACATCAATCGCAGATTATGCAGTATCTCAATCATTCACTCAATTGCAACAATTCCAGCAGCTGAAGCTGACGTGAGTTTGTTCATTTTGCACACGCAACAAAACACGGACTGAAGTGTGAGCTCAGTTATTAATTTGTTTATTATTATTTATAGGCAATTTATATTTTTTTTTAATTAAAAATTAAAAAAATATAGGGACGGGGCAGGTCAGTGGGACGGAGGCTACAGTCGGACGTAACCGACCGTAGGAGACCCTTTACTTTGAGTATATGTACATACAAACACAATCAGACGCACACACACTAAGCTACCCGCGTATGCAAGGCACACCACCCCCCCTCTGCCTAGTGCGGCAAATTGTCTGTGGCATATGTTCGCTGTTTCTTATCCGATCGAAACAAAATTCACAGCGTCGATAGAGAATGTCATAAGCTAGTTAAATACCAAATTACAAATCAATAGCTTCAAAACTGTGGCTACAGCAGCTTTTTGCGGTTTGCGGGGGAAGGGGGGGAGGTATCCAAAATCCAAAATAAACTTGATCTGCTTACTGAATAGGAGAACCTAGATCCCGAATATGGTGTCTCTAGCTCTTATAGTTGCTGAGATCTAGGTGTTCATACAGACGGACAGACGGACAGACGGACGGACGGACGGACGGACGGACATGGGTATATCGACTCGGCTTGTCGTCCTGATCAAGAATATATATACTTTGTGGGGTCTGCCACGCCTCCTTCTGGGTGTTACACACATATCCTCTTTGCACTAAACTAATAGACCCTTTTTACTTTTTTAAAGTAAAGGGTCTAATCACAGAGACACAATTAGAGAGGGAGAGGCAGAAGGAGAGTGAGAAGAGATTAATTAAGGTAACAAACTGGCTGCGTCAGTTCATCAATCAGCGAACGACAGTTGATATTTTAAAATTCTATAAACAAATTAGAAACGCGCTGCCATGAGCAATTATACCCCATAATGATGAGCGTGAAAGGGGAGGTTAGAGTACGGCAGCTTGTTCATATAGTATAACGCGTAAACATTTCAATTTTTATATCACTTGCTTCAGCTCTTTTTTATAGCGCGACAAATTAATGAAAAATAATTGCGAAAATTATATATTCAAATTGCGTTTTTGTTTGTGCAGTTTTGTTTTGATTGTTTGGGTATACTCTATAAACCGCAGAGTTAATGGGGAGGTTTACTAAATGATATTGATAAAACTGTGCAGTTTTAAATGCTAAATAGATACCAAGAGAACAGGCAAATAATAAATGCATTTTAATGGCTTAGAATAATAATTTTTGTAGAGTACAAAATCTATGTTTTATAATGAATTATTATTGTGAATAATATTAAATATTAGTATAATTAATAATATACTATATATAATGAATACGAGCATAATTTAATATTATTTTTTATTTCGACGTACAATTTAATATTACTATTTTGTGTGTATATTTTATATTTGTTTATTTTATTTTGACACTCAATTTAATATTGCTATTTTGTGTATATATTTTATATTACTTGGAGCACCATAACACATTCAAGTCCTTCATTAAATGTGCCCATTTGCTAGGGTATCTAACAGTTCTGTCATGCTTTTGAGCAGACACAACGCCGCGTTTGAAACGCAAACAAAACGAAATGCAAACAAATTGCAATAAAAAATGCACTCAAATTGTGGCATTTCATGGAGGGGCAGAGGGGCAGAGAGACGCGATTGTAAACCCTTCAGTAAAACCCACGCGCTGTTTACTGAATACTCGTACGAGTTTATGAAAATGAGTTTGAGTATTTGTGAATACATTTGCTTGACATTGAAATGGCAGCAATTTTGTAAATATGATTTATACTTGGTTTGTTTATCGATGCCCAATTTACTTTGATTTATTTGTTTTTATTTTCGTTGCTCTTTCGTTGCTTTAACATTTGGCATTTTGAGCACAAAAATTCTTTGATCGTTTTTATCGTATTTTTTATTTATTTGTGAGCTGCTTCTGTTTTTTATTTGATTTAAAGTTTTACAATTTCGTTTCGTTCGTTAAGATAAATATTTTTAATTTCTTATACCACTTGCCTTTTGTGTGTGTGTTAGACTTCTGGTCGACGTGGCGAGCTGAACGTTAAGATATGCATATATTAGCAATAAATTGCGAGTATTATAAATAATTAAGTTTTTGAAAGTGTGGATAGATCGATAGTTGTTGGTTGGCAGGCGGCGGGTGTCTCGGCAAACAAATGACTTAGGCAACGAACTTGTTTTGCGGCCGGAGTTTGTGTTTTTTTTTTTTTTTTTTTGTATTTATTTATTTTTACTTTTCTTACTGTGATTTTTGTACTCGTCTTATATATGCAGATATTTTATTTTATATTATATTTTGCAGTTATTTATGCATTTTGCGCACTTCTTTGCATTGCTTATCGCAGATTGTGGGGATTATGCAAACTGTATTGAATTGAAACACTTGTAGAAAATAAAAAACGCTGTTCAGCGCTTTGTTTTGTTTGTGTATTGATTAACCCGTTTCAAATATTACGCTGTGCTTGTTTTAGCTCTTGGCTCTTGGCTCTTAACTATTAACTCTTGGCTGTTAGCTGTTAGCTGTCGAATGTTTGCTGAAGAGCTCTATGCCAACACTTGCGGCCGCGACAACGTCTCAAATGAAACTGAAAGCAGAAACAAAAAGCGCGACCAACCGTCAACCGAAACCAACTCAGTTCAGCTCAACTCAACTCGACTCAACTTGGTCTCGATCAGCTCTGTTGATGTTGATGTTGATGTTGATGTTGACGCTGACTCTGAAGCTGCTGAGGCGTCAGGTAGCAGCAGCTATAGCTATGGCCATAGCTCTATATTGTGCTCTGTTTCTCAGTTTCTCAGTTTTGTTCGTTACGTTTAGTTGGAATCTTAAGAGCGTGATGCTGATAAAGTGGCAACGTGCTGGCTGGCCCCCAAACTTGTATAGGCGCCATGTGCATAAGCCTTTGTATATTGTTGATAAATTCCAGCTGCTATTTACAAACAAACATTTCAATATCTTAGATGGCTTGCGATGAGCCAAGTGCTGCCTATGAGTGCTACTTATGATAGCAGTGTTGGCAGCTGTTGAGCGCTAGATTTTGGATTAACATAAGCTATAATAAGCCAAAACAAAATTATGCTGAAAAATCATACATATAAATAATAAGCGCAACAGTAATGCTGCTTCTTACTTTTTTATCTGTACTATAGCCTCACTGCCAAGGGGAGAGCCAGCCAAAGCCTGAAGTATTGCTTCTTTAATATTTTTTTTTTTTTACCCGATTTTAACGTACTTTTAAATTATATATATATATATGTATATATAAATATTAATATAATAAGTACTTTTAAGGATATATATATGTATATATAATTATTATTATAATATGTGGTAGAGAGTATATTTTCTGAATATAAATTTTTTATAGTCAATATTACGCTTGTTTTTTTCTTAGATTTTTATCATTATTAAATAAACTTGATCTGCTTATGGTATACATTTATTGTTATAACTTATATGAGCTTCAAAATATGCCAGATATCTGGCAATTTGCTATAGGCTATTTGCAAATTTTACGAGCAGCTCCATCTATAAATATGCTAGATCTAGTCTGAAATAAGCTAATCTGGCGGCTCTGCAAGATATTAAATCAAGCAAACTTATTTAAAGCTTTTCTAAACAAATTCTTGCTCTAGACTCCGGTTACAACTTCTCAGCTCGCTCGGCACAAAGCAGCTGAGCAAAACAAAATGATATGCGAAGCGACAACACAAAAATATAAAACATTCAACTGTTGTCTTGTCATCAAAATTCATGCGGGTATATCATAAGGTATGCAAGGCGAACTGAGGTCTCTGCCCACCTTATAGAAGGAAGTTCAACTGCCCAGTGTCAAGCAAAATGGAAGTGAATTTTATGCATATATCGTTGCTATCGCTATGACGCTGGCATACAGTTTATAATCTAAAGCGTTGCGATTAATATAACTAAAGCAACACGGAACTTGGGTAAAGGCAAAGTCGAAATGCTGGTCCAAGACTGCAATTTTATACCCTGTAGCTGTAATTGCCTGATATCTTCTGAAACATTTCTCCAGCCAAGGTTTCAGTTCGTATATTCATATAAAATTATATTCAAAACCAAAACGTTAGCAAAATATGATCCATAATACATTTTTTTATTCTTTGGGCACTTGAGCAAAATTTTTGTTATTTCGTTTTGTTTTTTTCTTGTTGCTTGGTATTTTGTGTCTACAATGTATCTAAGTTTCATCTGTCTTTTGCGCAAAATTTGTAAGTTTTTTATTCATTGTCTTAATTGTTGTTTTCTACTTAAAGTCGTGTGCGTTATGACCTACGTGCGTAGCTCTACGCTTCCTCTTTGGGCTTTTGTGGTTCGTTGAATTTTTAATGGCAACATTAAAATAATGAATAATTTTTTTTATTAATTTAATTTTTGCATATGCATATGGCATATTTATTTAGCTGATGCTAGTAGGAATTAATTTTATTAACAGCAGAAATTTAATCGTAATAAAAATAATGATTAAAACAGAAAAGAAATTAAATTTTCACTAATGAAATCGGAAACTTTCCAACTAATTGAGGTTTCTGTCAGAGATTCTATTGCGTTTTGCTAAAAAAAAAATATATATAAAAATTATAAACGATTCTTACTAAATAACTAGAAAGTTAAAATTTAATTACTGCAACTAAGTGCAGTTTTAATAAATTTTGTATAATAATATATATTTGATTGAATGTTTATGAATATTCATTTTATAATTATTTGTTTTTAACTGCTTACTCATTCTGCTCTGAAATTTTAAGAGTTTATATAACGTACTGAATTTATGTTTTTACTTCAGTCTATTATTTAACTTTACTTTTATTTTTGTTGGTGAGCTTTATGCAAATTGCTTTTGTTTTGTTTACGTTTTTTTTCTGTTTTTGCCCACTTTCCATGAATTTATTTATTGTACACTTTACGCTGAGAATTTATGCAGCTCACGCAATTTTCATGCATTTTGCGCTTTCATTGTAATTATGCAATAAATTGTTGTTTTGGAGTTGCCGATTATACGCTCAAGATACACAACATTCGAGTACACGATTATTGATTTTTACAATATTTGGCAATTCATTTGAATGCTTTTTTGGACACATCAAACACACACACGCCCGTGATAGTTCCAATCCAAGTGCTAATGAGTATATTACCAATAATCGATGCGAACTTGAGGCTTTAAACTGGTTAACTGGTGCAAGTCTGTGCAAGTCACAATTATATTAGATATACATATTGTATGCGACTATAGGTTATCCTGTGATCTCGACGAACTAACAAGAACCGAGCTACTAAAACAAAATGCTGGCATTCCAAGCCCTTTTGTAGTCGCGATATGGCTCATAAAATGTTTAAATATTTAAACAATTTGGTTGCAAAACGGACGTTAAGACAATGCGTTTTTTATGGCGCAAACAAAACGCACCTCACTTGGGTCTATGTATATGACATTATTGATAAGATTATCAGAATCTATATTGGAATTACCTAATGCGTCACACAAGGCCACAAAACTGAGACTTTAAACTAAATAGTGCCGAAATTAGGGAGTGTACTGGGCGTAAGGGAATAAGCCTGCGTTTGCGCTCAAAACTCGGCATTAATTTGTGGAATTACCCTGATGACAGGGCGACGACGCTGAATATATACCATATACTGTCCGCCCTCTCCTAAGATGAGTATTTTCAGTTGAAAAAAAATTATTGCTCGCTGCTACCTGAGTTCGTTGTCTAAGTCTTTTGTTTGTGGCATATTCTCTGTGAGTGTATATTTGGGGTATATTCATTAAAGCGTACGTTTTGAAGGACAGAGGTACTACAAAACTAAAGAGAGAACATAAAAATCAATAGAACTCAACTTATTAGAAACTAGATAAAAGAATTGTTTTATACCTTTTTAAAAAACGAGTGTTTTGGTCCACAAGTTTCAATATTTTTAATATTCTTTTATTTATATAGTAAAAACATCTTTATTTATTCTTTATGCATATGTAATGAAATTAAGTTTATTTAATATACATTCAAATTAAACGGTTTGTATTATTATGAACAGATAATTTTCTAGAGATTTTAGGTTTTAGAGAATTCAAGATTTTAAAGGTGATATACCAAAAAATCAGATTTTAAATTAGTTTTTGTGATATAATGTATTGCAGAATCAGTGTTAATTATGAACACATCAATTATATAAATTTGTCGGATTTTGTTATATCCCTTTCAAGAACCAAAATATTTTTATTTTATTTATTTAGTTCAATAAATAAAATTTATCTTTTTATATTTTACTAATTGCAGTGTAACCGCTAGTCGTCTGCTTTGTCTGTTGCTTGTTGCTTAGCTTTTGTTTGCAGTCTAGTGTAGTGGCAATAGAAAAATCGTGCATTTTATTTATATCAACATCTTGCCGTTGGCAGACAAACCGTCTCGAGCAGCGTCTCCAGTTCGAAGCACGCATTTTTTATTAAGATTTATTTTGATTTCATTTCGCTCTGCTTATTTTTCTTACGTTTTGTAGCCGCAGGGTTCAATGCCAAAAATGCCAAGCTGCTGTTTGAGTTGTTTTTTTCTTACTTTGTTAAATTCTGTTTTGTTTTGTTTATTTTTGGTGGTTTTTTTGGGCCCCTTAATTTTGGCATGCGACCTGCACGAGCCTTTGGCTGTGCTTAAAGTCCAAATTGTTGGCAATCTTTTGGGGCATCTTTATAGAGTCTGTATGTCTGTATCCTGCATCGTCTTTTGACATGCTTATATGTGGGCCTTAATTGTTTTATTTGAGTGCCATTATGTTATGCAGGCACTTCGGACAGACGGGCGGACAGGGGGACAGAGGGACAGACGGACATCAGTCTGTTGTCTTCTTTTTGGTTTTTTTTTTTTTTAAGTGCTTATGCTGCCTCGATTCGTTTATGTTCGTTATGATGTCATGCCCCAGCGAATTCCTCTTCATTTTTTAGTACGTTTTTTTAGGTTTCTGTTTTTTTGGCTGTGTGTTTTATGCCATATTTGAAATACGTTGTTCTACTTTTCTTATATGACTAGACTTTTGCGGTTAGACAATCGCCTATTTGCCTTAGCTTTTTGTCTAAAATGCGTCATTGTCACTACGGCCTTTTGTCAATATTTAACTAACAGAAAAATAAGAATAAACAACAAATGTAAAAAATACACAAAAAAACACAGAGGGTGAGGAAAAATAACATTTCAAAACGAAACGGCAAATTTTCGCAGCTATTTAATGACTTTTAACCGTACGTCCCCTTTTCAAAGTTTTCAGTATTTTCCAGCACAGAGCAATAGCAAATCTTTGTTTGGTTTTTTTTTTGTTTTTTATTTGTTGTTGTCATGTGTTTGCTTTTGTGAAATTTATGGGCTTACATTTGTTACAAACCCAAGACAAATGTGACAATGTCAAGTGCTTGTGGCTTATGGTGTAACGTTTATCTGTTTGTCCAACACTTTAGACAGGTTTTTTATGTTTTAAATATTTTTTTCATTTGTCACATATATGCAGAATTTATAAAGATGAAGTTTTTAAACCGGCAATCGATATGAAATAATTAATAATTTAGAATTAGCGGGTAGACGAGAGGAGAAGCTTTTAAAAAGATTATAGAATAGAAAAATATATTAAAGAATATTTTAATCAAATAATAGACTTTTGTTTGATTATTTTCCAGTATAATAAAAAAGCTTATAGAACTTATAAATATTATATATCATAAATCATCATTAATATAGTTTTATAAAGTGTAAGAGCTTAGTTTAGAATATACGTAAAATACGAAACATTTTAAATATATGTTATATTATATTGAAAATATACAAATCAAAATACAGGGTATTGTTTATTCTTTTCCAATCATTTTCAGTGGATTTCATGAAAATTTTCTAATTAACCGATTAATTTAAATGTCTTTATTAATATTAACTAAACTCATATTAATTTATATATAAATTGATTAGATTTGTTAGCAAATTTTATTTATTATCGAGTGTAGATTATCAACATTTTTTGTATAGAGATGATTCAAAGTAAACCGATATTCGTGACCACAGCCGAATGGCAGTGGCCAGGCAGTTAATACCTGCTCTATCGCTAGATTTCCATTTGAACTTATCAGAGTTATGCAAGAAAATGCCAAGATTTATATATGAGTTGCATACTACTGTTAAGATATGAACCGAGCTGGGCTCAACTGGCGCTGCCTGCAGCTGGCGAATTCTTACAGAAAATATGCCAAACTCGAGCATAAATTATTTACGAGTGCAAATTGCGAATGCTTGAAATAGTTGAGCACTGGAGCGCACTGCATGCTGGCTTTCAAAATACTACATACCTTAAAGGCCAAGCCATTTAAACATTTAACCCAAGCAGCCCACACTGCGAATCACGTTTCAAGATCGAGGTGAATTCTTAACTCGAGCGTTTTAGCCAAGTCAAATGTGGCACGTTTGCTTCGCATGGCCCCAAAGCCCATGCCCCTGCCCACAACTCGAGCTTAATTTGACTTTCTTTCGAACTAAGACAAGCTGGTACATAGATGAAAATAATAACAAAAAGGGAAAGACCAAAACATGATTGTAGCCAACTGCAAAATGTCATGACATTTCTGCTCAGCTAATGCCAAACTTTGGCTTTTTATGGGGCGGACAGCAGAGCCTTTGATTAGTTGACAATCGAATCAGCTAAAGTATGGCTATAAAGTATTTAATGTAGATTTTATACAACACGTTTTGTTTGGTTAGTAAATATTTTAAGCCAGTTGTGCGAGTAAACAGAAGTCTATTAATTCTTAGCTAGCTTACACAGTGAATTTGAATTGAAATAAATAAATAATAAACACAGCTTTAATTGGATTCTGAATGAATTGAATAAAAACATATCTGTCTGCATAAATACTATAAAAAATGGTAGAGATTTTTAATGGCTACGAATATTGGGAATTTTATGAAAATCCTATGAAAATCTGGAATTAAGATAGATATAATGCATCATAGTTTTTCTCATTAACATCTCGACCACATGTGTGCAGTCATACACTTCTTCTTATTATTATTATTATTATTATTAACTATTGAATATATATTTTTAATTTTTAATTACTATTAGTATTGGGATAAACGTACCGCGACTTAAGAAGATCTATTGTAGCAATAAATTTTAAATACATTATGGGAAAATACTATGGTTTTATTTTAAATAATATTTTCTATTTATTAAAAGCCGACAAAATCGAATGAAAATTATATTATTTATAAAGAGCTATATTGTGAAACTCAATTTAGTTATTCATCAAAATTAAATTAAGTTCGATTTATTGATTAATTTAAACATTTATGTGTTTTAATTTACTAGAAAAGAACATTTGAATTAAAGCTAATAGCTCAAAAGCAACTGCATATTCGTGCCACAAATAAATTTGAAGATATACCACATACTATAAATAAAACAATAAAAGATTTGTGACTGAATACAAACCACAAGTTGAGGCTACACACTGCTCTATATATTTAAACCCGTTTCCACTATTTGATTTGGTGGCTTGTAGAAGGTCGCCATGAATTAACATTTTCAATCAATATTATTTGGACTTCCTGGAGTATAGCCATCTATTTTTCTGTATTCTTCGCAGAGTCCAAGACACTGGTAACCGTTGGACAGCCCTCGAGTATTGATGACAACGAAACGCTTGACGAGATTAACTTGAATGCCAGCAGCAGCGACGATTCGGCGAGTGTGAATGCATCTTTGGGTTCCTTTGCGGGTGTCGGAGATGCCAATGCCAATCCGCTGCTAGAACCGACGGGCAATACAGACTCATTGCTCAGCCAGGCGGCTTCCTCCTTCGGAGCCCTGCCCTCGGTGGCCTCCAACGTCTTCTCCAGCTTCTCCAAGCGCATCTACCAAAACACACGAGACGCCGACGAGCCACAGGCACCACAACTGGACATCCAACCCACATACATACAGCAGGCAGATCAATTAGCCGCGGTTCCAGCGCCATTCTACGCTGCACCACCAGCTGCTGTGGGTGAAACAGCACCCGAACCACCCAAATTCTATGCACCCACTGAGCTGCCCGGCTTAGCAGCGGGCGCCTTGCCTCAGGCACCACCAACAGCTGGTCAGAACACCTACCGCATTGCAGCCAGAAAGAAGGCCTACGCACCCATACCAAGCTTCTCGGAGCAGCAACAGCAGCAGCAGCAGCAACCACTTCCTGCAGCTTCGTCATATCAAACACCACCATATCCGGCAGCATTTGAGCCACCAGCAGCAGCACCACCTGTGCAGGAGGAACGCAAATCCGGCGGTGGACTCTTCTCCCTGACCAGCCTCGTGCCCACTGGCGTGCTACAGAACATCTCCGGATTGGTGCAGTCTGCCACAGGCAGAGCGAATGAGCCAACTCCCGCCCCTGCTGCGTCCAATCCCGGCTACTTTGACATTACCACAGCGCCGCCAACGAACTACTTTGCTCCAGCGCCAGTTGCAGCACCACCCGCAGCTGGAGCCTACTTTGTGCCCACTGAGCCGCCGCCAGCCGTTGGCGGTTTCTTTAATCCGGTAGCTGCACCTCCAGCGTCCGTTGGTGGCTTCTTTAATCCGGTTAATCCGCCCACAGCAGGCGGTTTCTTTCAGCCAGCTCTTGCTCCGGCTGTAGCAGGTCCATCTCCTCCACAAGCAGCTGCTCCCTTATCGGAAGCTGTAACAACTGCAGCCGTTGCACCACCAGCAGTCGCAGCAGCTTCACAACCACCTGTGGTACCACTCACAGCGTTTGCGCCTTCTTCAGCTGTTGCACCACCAGCAGCAGTTGCTTCTTCAGCTTTTGCCACAGCATTTGCGCCTCCTCCAGCAGTTACTCCACCAACCACATCGATCGCAGCAGCTGCCCCTCCAGCTGTTCTGCCACCCACAATCTTTGCGCCTTCTACATCATCTTATCCGCCTGCTCCGGCTGCTACTCCACCAGCAGCATTCGCTCCTACTCCAGCTCTCGTGCCACTCCCAACATTTGCACCTCCTCCAGCTGCCAGCCCATCATCTGTAGCCGCTGCAGCTCCTTCAGCTCTTGCACCACCAACAACATTTGCGCCGCCACCTGCAGCTGAAACTTCAGCTGCCTACGCTGCTCCTCCCGTCTTCGGTTCAGCTGCTTTACCACCAGCTGGCGGCGTTAAACAGGCCTCATATCGCCTGCAGAAGGGAACGCGTCTCTACAAAAATCCGCTCACAGCACAGGAAACCGCAGCGCCTGGAGCAAACGCCTCCCAAGTTAGCTTTGGACAACCCTTTGTGCCCCACGCAGCTAGCATCTTCAATCCATTTGGAGAAGAACCACAGGCAACCACTGGACTATTTGCACCACCAATTGCTGTTCAACAAGCGACACCAACAAGCGCCTACTTCGTACCTCAGGCGGGCACCGAAGTTCCAGTTTCAACAACCGCAGCTCCACAGCTAGAGCCAACACGTGTCCCTACTCCACCCACTGCACCCATTTCGGAGGTTCCCCTGTTTCCAGCTGCAACTACAGAGGTTCCTCTGTTCCCAGCAGAAGCTACAAAACCGGCAGCAGGTGAAGCTACATTTGCCGGAGTTCCCTTCTTCACAGAAACAACAGAAGTTCCCCTGTTCCCAGCCGAAAAGCTACCAGAAGAAACTACAGCAGTTGCCGGAGTTCCCTTATTCCCAGCTGAATCTACAGCAGCTACAGCAGTTCCTCTGTTCAAAACAGAAACTGCAAAACCGGGAGGAGTTCCTCTGTTATCAAGTGAAGCTACATTTGCGGGAGTTCCCTTATTCCCAGCTGAATCCACAGCAGCTACAGAAGTTCCTCTGTTCTCAGCCGATACTTCAAAACCCGCAGGAGTTCCTCTGTTCCCAACAGAAGCTAAAGAAGCCGCAGAACCTTCTCTGTTACCATCAGAACCCACAACAACCGGAGGATTTCCTCCGTTAACAGCTGAA
Source organism: Hypselothyrea guttata (assembly GCA_035045125.1). Classification (NCBI taxonomy): domain Eukaryota; kingdom Metazoa; phylum Arthropoda; class Insecta; order Diptera; family Drosophilidae; genus Hypselothyrea; species Hypselothyrea guttata. Next base: position 68,956 of record JAWNNJ010001367.1, read on the forward strand.
ACCTCTGCAGCTACAGGGTCTTCTCTGTTCCCAGAGCCAACAACAGCAGCTGTTGGAGTTCCCCTGTTCCCAGCTGAAGCTGCACAGGATTTATTTGCGCCATCAGCTGCAGCAGCCAACGTGCTCTTCCCTGCAGCCACAGAGGCAACATCAATCGCAGAAGTTGCGCTATATCCAAGTGCAGCCGTCGAAGCTTTGCCAGCCTCAACAGCTGCGCTGTTTACAGCCGAAGAGGAGCAACGGGAACAGCCCAGCACAACTGCAGCCAAGGCGGAAACTGAGTCATCTTCAACAGCCACCGAAGCAGCTTTATTTGTGCCCGTTCCTAGCCAAGGAGCAGCGCTTTATCCGCCAGCAGAAAGCTGCAATCTGTTTGCAGCCCCAACCACCAGCGCTGCACTGAGCACGCACACCAACACCACCAGCTACTTCAATCCATTTGCGCAGACCATAACCACACCGCTGCCACAGGAACCGCTGTTGCCACCCGTAGGATTTGTGGCAGAGGCAGAGCAGAAGTCACTCTTCGAGACGCAGACCATTGAACCGGTGCCGGCAGAGATTGCAACAGCTGCAACTCAACCGGCAGCACCACCGCCAGCTAAACCGTTGAGCTCCTCAGCTGCACAGCAGCCGAATCCATTCCGCAGAAGCAACGAAGCTGTGACCACAGCACCCACAACGCTGCAGAGTTTCTTTACGCCCAGCAGCAGCGAGTTTGGATTCTTTGGCGCGCAGACGCAGCCTGCGGCCACAGCTCAATATCAATTTCCCGCATTGCCAGAGCAAGTGGGCATTGCACCAGCAGCACTATCAGAGGAGGCACCACCAACGGGCGTTGCAAATTCCACACGCGCGCTGGGCTTTGAGCAGCTGACGCAGCAAGCGGCGCCTCAAGAGCACAGTTCGAGCGACAGCATCCAACAAAATTCAAGTGTGAACACATTCTCTGGCTTTTTTGGCTCACCAGCAGAGGCAACTACACCAGCACCATCAGCACCACCAGCACCACTTCAACAGCAACCACAGCCACAACCAACTGCTACCGACTGCAACACCGTCAACTTCTTTGACCATTTCGCTGGCAGTGGTCAGGGTCAGGAGGATCAGCGCATCCAGAACTTCTTCAACAATCCGCCGCTGCAGGAACAGCCCGCAGCACCGGGTGAGCTCAAGTACGATCTGGTGCACAGCGGTCTACCGGGTAAACTGTTCGAGACCCGCTCCCAAACATCTGTATCCAACTTGGTAGAGCCGCCCTCTTCCGCCTGTTCCGAGTTCTCCGCAGCTCCACAACAACAACAGCAACAACTTCAGCAGCAGCAGCAACAGCAACTTCCGCAACAACAGGCCTCATATCTTTCGGATTTGTACCAGGGCGAACTGCCCGAGGAGCTCTTGAAACAACTCAGAATGGCCAACGAAAAGGGCCTGGCCATAGCGCCACCTGTGGAGCCTACGGTACGTCTCGAATGAAATTCGAAAACACAATTTATAATTATGATTAACTAAGCATACGCCTAACTTACTGATTCGTTTAAATATTCATTTTGAACTCTTCTTTCTCCCCTTCAGCTTTATACACCGGTGCTTTCACATTGGTTCTACAAGCGCGTGGTCGATAGCAAGTCCATCTGGACGCCCTTCAGTCACTATGACTCGGCACTGCTGGAGACGAGCCTGAGCAGCGGTAGGTGCTACAATTTATTAACTAAACTCCCACCAAACTCTCAGTACTTTCTCCATAAACTCTATCTAAACTCATCTCAAATTTTCTAAACTCTCCTTAAACTCCTACTAAACTATCGCTAAACTCCATCTTGACTCTTCCTAGATACACACTAAACTCTCGTTAAACTATCCCTAAACTCTGTAACATTTCCCTAATTTCTAGCCAAATTCTCCATAAAATCTGACGGGGTTTTCCTTTTACTCTCATTAAACTCTCGTTAAACTCATCTGACACTGCTTTAAGCTCTCACCAAACTCTCGTTATCTCTTACTAAATTCTCGTTGAACTCTCCCTTTACTCTCTGTATACTCTCTATACTCTCATCAAACTCTTGTTAACTTCTCACTAAACTCTCGTTGGACTCTCCTTAAACTCTCTGTAGAATATTCCTCATCTCTATATGACCTCTCCATAAACTCTCACTAAGTTCCCCTATACTCACATTAAACTCTCATTGAACTCATCTGACACTCGTTATCTCTCACCAAACTCTCGTTATCTCTCACACCAAACTCTCGCTAAACTCGCTTCTTTTTTTGCTAACCAGATGAAACCGATTCGTCTTGCCTGGTGGCCGTGGAGGGCGGTCGCTACGATGTCAACATCAAGGAACGCACCAAGATGCCCGTCTTCTGGGAAGGCAAGGCCATTGAGGTGCGTCGCTGTTCGTGGTTCTACAAGGCAGTCGACTCCAAGTACGTGCCCTATGACGAGCAGATTGCCGCTGCCCTGGAGCTGGAGTACAGGCATGCAGCGGAATCCAATGAATGGCAGAAGAAGATACCACTGGCAAATGGAGAGCACGTTGTCATGCATGGTCCCAGCGTAATTGTGCATTTCATGCCGCCAGCGAGTGCTGATACCTGGGGCGCCAGCGTGCAGAGCTCGTCGCGTCCGTTGGTGGTGAAGCGGGATCTGAAAGATTTCAAAATACCACAGGGCGAATCTCAGCGTGTGGATCATTTGCTGTTCATGGTGCATGGCATTGGTTCCGCTTGTGACCTGAAAATGCGCAATGTGGAGGAAGTTGGTGAGTTCAAAGTTTCTCCCTATAATATCCTTTACTATATCGACCTCTTCTGTCTCGCTTTAGTGGACGATTTCCGCATCATTGCACAGCAGCTGGTGCAGTCACACTATAAGAACTCCACCGATATGGGTCTGGTGGGTCGTGTTGAAGTGCTGCCCATTGAATGGCATGGACATCTGCACTCCGAGGAGCTGGGCATCGATGAGAAACTCAAGTCCATCACCCTGGAGTCCATTCCGCGACTGCGCAACTTTACCAACGATACGCTCTTGGACGTGCTGTTCTATACCAGTCCCAAGTACTGCCAGAAGATCATGAACACCGTGGCGGATGCACTGAACGATGTCTATTTGAAGTACCGCATGCGGCATCCAGAATTCAATGGAGGCGTCTCGCTGGCCGGACACAGTCTGGGCTCATTGATACTCTTCGATTTGCTCTGCCATCAGGAGCCGCTCAAGGAGAGCGAAGAGGAAAATAAGGCAAGTATTCAAGCCTTTTTAGTATAATATGTAACAGGATTGTTTTCGAAAAAAAACAAATATTGATTAGCCTTAGAATGGTAGGAAAATTACCATTACTGTGGTATGCAATACTATATATTATCCAAAATCTAAATCCGAAGTCGAATCAGCTGTTCGAATAGATAATAAACGTATCTAATGTTGATGCTCCTGCGAACAATATATAAACAATTATTTCTTCATTCTCAACATTTCAAAAACCTCTCCTAATTTGTTATTCTAAATTCTTAAGTATATTTAAAAGATGCCCCTTGAACACCAATAATAAGAATAATAATTGAAATTATCCGTAAAAATGAAATCCAGATAGATAATTTTCACTTCAAACAATATTTAAGTAACTGTGTTAGCATTTAATTGATGATTGATTAATATTACTATTACGTTTACCTTTCACACAGGAGAACCCCGATCAATTGCCTCAGAAGAAGCACTCGGATGCCAAGCAGGTGCAGCTGCCCAACACCGATGAAGTGCTGCCCAAGCAGGTCAGTTATGCCATGGGCATGGGTCTACCCGGCACCGGACAGCCCGTCATCAACTACACACAGTTGATTTTCCATCCGAAGAAGTTCTTCGCATTGGGCTCACCGATTGGCATGTTCGTGACCATTCGAGGCATCGATAAGCTTGGTCTGGACTTCCGTTTGCCCACTTGTGCGGGCTTTTACAATATATTCCATCCGTTCGATCCGGTGGCATATCGCATTGAGGCGTTGGTCAATCCGGATATGAAGGGCATACGCCCGGTCTTGATACCGCATCACAAGGGACGCAAACGCATGCATCTGGAGCTGAAGGAGACGATGACGCGTGTGGGGGCAGACATCAAGCAACGATTCATGGACACCTTCAAGACCACTCTGGACAGCGTTAATTTCCTAGCCACAGTCACGAAAGTCAAGAAAGAGGCCGAGGAATCCCTGGAAAAAGAGGTAATATAGTATATACCACTAAGTAATATAGACTAAACTAAAACGTTTTATAGAAGAGTAACTCGCAGGCTATGGAAAAGCAAACTGAGGACCAGGATGACTTCTCGTTTGCCACCACATCGACCCATGGACGCAATCGCACCGACTCCGAGTCTACCATAAACTCTGATCCAGAATTTATTGAACTGGACTTTCCGCTGGGCAAACTAAACGACTCGAAACGGGTGGACTATGTGCTGCAGGAGGCGCCACTGGAGTTTATCAATGAATATATATTCGCTTTGAGTAGCCACGTCTGTTATTGGTAAGCAGCGAATAATACTTATAACCAGAGCTCGCAAATTCGGTTCCACTTGTGCTGGGTGTTTAAAAAAGTCTCACGAAGACCGCTCGAACATCGTTTCGGTTCGGATTGATCTTCGCCTAACCTGCGTCCGATTGTTCTCTCTCTCTCTCTATCTCTCTCTCTCTCTCTCTCTCTCTCTCTCTCTCTCTCTCTCTCTCTTAAAACATATAGGGAGATATATAGAGACCATATTCTTAGAGAATATACGTTGAAAAATGGGAAAACAGGTTTAATTAAATCGGCTCATGAATAAAGGAATTATGGTTTAATAAAGTTTTTGTATAAATAAAAATTAAATTATATTTAAAATATTTTTAAACAAAAAATTGAATAACAAGCGTTATATTAAACATAGATCGTTGTTATTCGGAATATATACTTTTATCTATTACATTTACCCACCCTGAAAAGCACATTGAAATTGGTTAATGAACAAAGAAGTTATTAATGAAACAATATTGCAGGCGAGGTAACCGTTTATAGAAAAAATGTATTATATTATAAATTATATTTAAAATATTTTAAATTATATACTGTACAAACGAGCGCGAGTTGTGGTACAGGGTATAAGACAGGCGGGCTTGCCAGACTTTTCTTTTTCTGATGGTTTAATTTGAATCTTTTACAGGTCATCCGATGACACCATACTGTTTGTTATGAAGGAAATCTACGCCGGATTGGGCATCAGCACCGACAGCCAGGTGCCCCAGCAGTCCATGACAATTGAGCGGCCCAGCTCCAGGACGAACAGCGTCAGTCAGTCGATGTTACCGATGTGAGTTGACGCTTCGAGGGACACTTTGTAGTGGGTTGTCAGCGACATAACATTGTAATATTACAAAACATTAGTGACAATTTAGTTAACTCTATGTTATTCGTTAGCAAAATCATACAAAGAATTTTTAAAATGTGCAAATCTAACCTGGTTAATGGGTTTAACAAATTCCGAAGTTTTGCATGCGCTGCAAACGATCCGCACAGGACAATTGTTCGACGAGCCTTGCAAAAAGCGGCTATTTAATATATGATATATATATATATGTGCTGTCGTTCTGTTTTGTAATATTGATTATATTGTGAATTTGTATTTATATGCTAAATAAATGTGCATAAGTCAATAAAACTGCATGCCAGCACAAAAAGTTACAATTCGTATTTACTGTCATTTGAATTGAACTGCGCGCCAACGAAAATATCGATTGCAAAGGCAGCGAACTATCGCACGCTTGCGAACAGTGTTGTTAAGCGCGCCATGACAGGTCGTTATCGCCATCGCAATCGCAATCGAACGCACACCATCAGTTATCGCTCTACTACTAATTCATTCATTACTTTCTATTATTTGTTGTAAATATTTTTCTATAATGCTTAAATTAGCGCGTAAAACCAAAGCAAAACAGTCGACAACTAGGCAATAAGCGATAAACCAGACGCTGCGAATGTTAGTAGCCACAAACGAAGGCGCAATCGTGCATTTTCCACCTGCCAACTGCCCGTGCTGTCGTCAACGTCGCAGATTCGCTGTAATTTAGCCCAGTGCCAAAAATAATACAGGGTATCAAATCGTTAGTTAAGCATTGGCTCAAGTGCGCTAAATAGTATTAACTGGTTCAGGAGTCATACCACAATGTACAAAGCCCGACGATGACGAAGGCGACGCTAAAAATACAACAGGTAAATAAAAAAACAGCCGATCAGTCGTACGCCATCGACTGTTGTATACCCTGTACAGTTTTTTTTTTTTTTTTGTAATTATTTTAAAAATGTTATACACAGCGCAGCAGCAATGCTGCTTAGTTTTTTTATTTATATTTATTAAATGACCTCGTTTTCAACAGGCAAAAGGGGACGGGCAAAGAAGGTTGTAATATTGTTTCTTAAATAACTTTTGTGTTTATTAACCGATTTTAATGCGCTTTTTAGCATTGATGAATATAATAGTGAAGAGCATATCTTCTAAACAACAACCTGCTATCATTAAAATTTCGCTAAATATGCGGTTTTTATCGATTTAGGCGCAATGGGGGCGTAGCATCCAAAATCTAAAATAAACTTGGCATGCGTTTGACATACATAAATCTGCATTCCGAGTTTTTCTGCGTTTGCTGCTGCAGTTTTCGAGATCTCAGCGTTTACAGATGGACATGGCAATGATTATTGCTCTGATCGAACATAGATATGCTTTATGCGATCTGCCACGCCTGCTACTACAAAGCTATTGCCCATTTCGTGTGTGCAGGGTATAAAAAACTGTGTAAACTGCCAGCAGCAGCAACAAAAATTCGCAGCGCTTCAGTGAGTAACCCAAATATGTACATATGTATACATATATGTATGTATGTATGTATGGGTATGCACTTGTTTCATGTATTTTTATTGTTGCTGCAGCTTATCTATTATTTTGGATTCTTTTGGCTCTCAATATGCCTGAATTTGCACTCAACACGACTGTATTATCTATTATTTTGGATTGTTTCGCCTCTCAACAGCTCTAACGGAAATACTCAAAGCACAAACCGGGAGATAAGCACAAAAACCCCCCGCACCCTTCATGCCAAGTAGGAGCCCGCTCCCTACACTCCAATGAGTTGGCTACGCACGAGTCCATTGCGTCACAGCCTCACAAGGCACGGTTCCGGTACTGGCTCCGGTTCCGGTTCCGGTTCGGGCGGTGGCAACTCTGGCGCCACGACAACCCTGCGACCTATAGACGCCGCCACGGACTGCGATCCGCGCGCCTGCTACGACAGCTTCTGCAAGCATTGGCAGCAGGCCCATGACATCATCCAGCATGCCAATGGGCCGCCCACCCATGACGATGTGCTGGGCGTGGTTTCGCATCTGGACTACATGGTGACCCTGCTGCTGGTGGAGCTGCATCATTGCAACAAGGTGTCCCTACCCACAACCGATGCCGCTGCCCCGCCTGCTGCGCCCTGTCTGGAGTACCTGCTCAGCGAGAATCTGCTGGACAAGCTCTACGAGTGGGCGAGCACGACGGGACGCTATGCGAACGCGGTGCGTCTGGAGCAGCTGAAGCTCTACGAGCTGCTCGTCAGCCACTCCAGGCATCAGCTGCTCTGCCACGAGCCGTTCCTGCGTCCGCTCCTGAAGATACTCGCCTCCAGCCAGGGCGAGATCTTCCCGCCCGATCTGGAGAAGCGCCTGGTCATCCTGCTCAACCAGCTCTGCGTGGTGCTCATGCAGAACGTGCACCTGCTGGATCTGTTCTTCTTCTCCGCCCAGACGCAGGTCCAGGAGCAGATCCAAAACGGCAGCTTGCCAGCGCCCAAAAGCGGCACCACAACCAAGTAAGCATTGCAGTTGCAGATATCATGCATCTTAATTATTTTAAGTTTTAAAGTATAAATATATTTAAAACAAAAAAAATTAAATGGAAACTCGTATATGAAATTTTTACTATAAAAATTCAAATTAAAAGTTATTCTTAAATTTATATAAAAAAAAAATTAAAACTAAATTATTTTTTCTAATATCAAATATAAAAAACGCAAATAAAAATATAATACCAATATCTTTTAAACCAAGTGGAGTATTTCTAAAATTATAATTTAGATATATTCATGATCTTCGATTCGATATCTTTCATATGATGCATCACATCTCCCTCAAGTACCAATATTAAAAATTCTAAAACAATATTGTATGATATTAGAGTTTTTAGATAGTTTGTTAGCCAATAATATATTAAAATTGCAATATCATACAATAAGTTGTCCTTGAAACTGGGATATTTTTACATGTTTGTAATACTACACCATTTGATTCAAAAGATATTTGAATTGCATTTTAATTTTTATAATTAGACCCTGTACTTTGAAAAAGTACAAAAGGGTCTATTAACTTAGTGCAAAGAGGAAATGTGTGTAACACCCAAAAGGAGGCGTGGCAGACCCCACAATGTATATATATTCTTGATCAGGACGACAAGCCGAGTCGATATAGCCATGTCCGTCTGTCTGTCTGTATGAACACCTATATCTCAGCAACTATGAGAGCTAGAGACACCATATTCGGGATTTAGGTTCCCCTAATCAGTAAGCAGCACGAGTTTGTTTTAGATTTTAGATACCTCCCCCCTTTCCCCCGCAAACCGCGAAAAGTTGCTGTAGCCACAGTTTTAAATCTATTGATTTGTAATTTGGTATTTAACTAGTTTATGATATTATCTATTGATTCTGTGAATTTCGTTACGATCGGATAAGAAACAGCGAAAACATGGAAAAGACAATAAGCGTCAGTGGGCAGAGGGGGGGTATGTCACATGCACTCGCATACGTAGCTTGCCTCTATGTGTGAGTGTGCGTATTTGCAAGTGAGTGAGTGATACGTGTGTGTGTGTACATTTTAAACAAAGTACAGGGTCTCCTACTGTCGGTTACGTCCGACTGTAGCCTCCGTTTTTATTTTTTTATAAAAAAATAAACTATTTCTCTTTCATTATAAATATTTAAAAATCTCTTATTCTATCTATATCAATAATCGCCGTTGAAAAATAAGATATATTACTAAAGTTTCTGCTATTTCGACAGCTTCATCATATTCTCACTGCTCATACCCTATGTGCATCGGGAGGGCAGCCTGGGCCACCAGGCGCGGGACGCGCTGCTGCTCTGCATGGCGCTGTCGCAGAAGAACTCCAACATCGGACACTACATCGCACAATACTCCTCCATCTGCCCGCTGCTGGTGACCGGCCTGGGCGGCCTCTACTCCCGCCTGCCCAACAGCATCGAGATCAGCTCCATCGACTGGCACCGCATCACGCCCGACGATGTCGCCGAAATACCGGAGCTCACGCTCTTCATGAACGCCCTGGAGTTCTGCAATGCCGTGGTGCAGGTGGCCCACGAGATGATCAAGCATCAGCTGCTGGACTTCATGTACCAGGGATTCATAGTGCCGGTCCTGGGACCCGCCATACTCCAGGTGGGTGCGGCCTTTGGCCTTTGTCTCTTCACGTAAAAACTTGTCTTCGATGCATTTCTGTGGTGTTGGTTGCAAAATTTGTCTCTTGTCTTTAGTCTCTTGTCTCCTGTCTCCTGTCTCTCTGTAGCAGTTTGTCGCTTTGTGTTTTGTGCCTCGCTACGTTTATACGCGCGCAGAGATCGCGATAATCCCAATCGGACGAATGCATATTTTGTAGGGCTGCAAATCGCCTTTCAATCGGAATTCTGCAATTTATCTTACTTCAAACCAAAGCAAATTACTGAATCCGGTTTGAACCAAATTTATCGGTTCAATACTGAACAATTCTAGTGCTATATCGATGATTTCTGAATAAATTTGGTTTGTAGCTAACCAAATTTCGAAGTGAACCGGTTCATTAACAAAATAGCTAAACCGGAAACGGTTCACAAAAAAAACAATTTAGTTTGGTTCAAAAAAATTCCAAGTTTACTTTTAGTTAATAGTAGATCATAATTAGGAGTATCTATTATGGTAGCCTAAATTTGTATAGATTTTGAATTGAATTTTTTTATTAATTTAATTTAGAAAATGCTTTAAAACTCGAAAACTAAAAAAAATATCTTGTATGTTAATTGTAATTCATTTCTTCAATTAATTTTTCAATGGGTATAGGGTATAAAAAGGTTATGTAGGTTTTAGAACTCTATAAAATCTTTAAAATTAAAAATAAATACTACATTTTAACCTGTTTTTTTTATTAAATTCAATAAAATAAAATTTAAATATTGTAAGTTTTAGAACTTTAAAACTGTCTAAAAAAAATCTTTAAAATTAACAAATATAACATAAAATAAAAATAAAAAATAAAATAAAAATAAAATAATATATAAATAAAATAAAATAATAATAAAATAAAATAATAATAAAATAAAATATAAATATAACAGATAAGATATATATATAATACTATACTTTAATTTATTTTTTTAATTAATTCTAAAAAACAGTTGTAAGTTTTATTGAATTCCTGTGCGAAACAAAATCATTTATAGTTGATCGGATTTCCGACAATGTTTTAGCTTGATTTGCAGCCCTGATTAAAATGCAATTCGAAGTCCATTAAAATTCTGATCAGTTGCGCCTGTGAACGTAGTCTTGTATCTAAATATCTGTGCTTATTTCTTTCCGAGAACTGAATCCCAAGCTAACCAACTACAAACAACCACCTCGCCTCGAAATGTCGAAACAACTTTTTGCGCTCCATTCCACAGACACTGAAGGGCAAACATTTTCAGACGAACATCGACTCGCAGATCTCGGCCATGTCCTATCTGGATCTGATACTGCGCTCCATCACGGAGCCGGGCCTGATGCGGGCCTTTGTCAAGTTTCTGCTGGACACGGAGAAGTTCGATGGGGAGCGCATACTGGATGCGCTTGTGGAGCGTCTGCATTCGCCGGATGCGAATCTGTGCATGGTCACGATGGCGCTGTTCGACACGCTGCTGGGGCTGCACTGTGAGGATCTGATGCTGGAACTGTTGCTGAAGTATATGCTGCCCGGCAAGCATGTGCCGATCTCGCATCGCCACAAGATCAACAAGATCGATCCGTATCTGAACACCACAGAGTTCTTCCTGGAACTCACGCCGGATGTGATGAAGCGTGCCCGCGATCTGGCGCGTCCCAAGAGCCTACACGAGCCGCTCGAGCCGCCGGCAGCTGGCATGCTGCCCAACCTGCCGTCGCCAGTGATGAGCAAGACGATCGGCGCCAACTGGAACTATTACGGCCACCACACCGGCGACAGCCTCTATGCCAGCCTGCAGGCGTACCTCTTCGAGGCGCACGCCCGCATCGCCCAATGCCAGCGCGACTGCGGCAACTGGGCCAACGGCTATCGCTATCAGAAATGGCCACGCCAGCGAGAGGCACGCGCCACCGCCCACATCCTGGAGCTGGCCAAGCAGTTCTTCAGCGAGTTCAGCTCCACAACTCCAGCCGTAACCGCAACCGAAATGGCCGAGAAGCAGCCGGACAGCCTGCAATCCATCGGTGAATCCAGCGGCTACGAGTCCTTCAAATGGCGCCCAGCCGACGAGGAGGGCGAGGGCAACGATGTGACCGCCACCACAGTGGCCAGCGACACCGACGTGGAGCACAGCAGCAGCAGCAACCACAGCAGCAGCACTCGTCGAGGCGACGCCTGGCGCGTCTCGCAGAGCTCCCGCAACGAGCTGCTGCTCACGGACTTGGACTTCTCGGAGGATTTGTTTGCGCAGGGCACCGTAAGCTTAGGTGAGCATTCCAAGGGCATAAATAAATAAAAAACTCTCCTTGGCCAAGAGTTCGGTCAACGAGAGTTCGGCTGTCGAGAGTTGGGCCAGCGGGAGCTCGAACAGCTGGAGTTCTTTCAGCGAGAGTTGAGGCAGCGAGAGTTGGACCAACAAAAGTTCAGCCAGTGAGAGTTTGGTTAGCGAGAGTTGGGCCAACAAGAGTTTTGCCAAAGAGAGTTCGGCCAGCGAGAGTTAAGCCAGCGAAAGTTGAGCCAGCTAGAATTGGTGCAGCAAGAGTTAGGCAGCGAGAGTCGGGTTGGTGAGAGTTAGACCAACTCTCTCTCTCTCCGATACTAATGCGAGTTCGGTCAACGAGAGTTGGGCCAGCGGGAGTTCGAACAGCGAGAGGTAGGCCAGCAAAAGTTCATCCAGTGAGAGTTGGGTTAGCGAGAGTTGGGCCAGCAAGAGTTTTGCCAAACAGAGTTCGGACTGCGAGTTAGGCCAGCGTGAGTTGAGCCACCTAGAATTGGTGCAGCAAGTGTTAGACAGCGAGAGTTGGATTGGTGAGAGTTGCTCTGCTGAGACTAATGAGAGTTCGGTCAACGGTAGTTCGGCGAACAAGAGTTGGACCAAGAAAAGTTGGACTAATGTGAGTTCGGCCATCGAGAGTTGAGCAAACGAGAACTGGACCAACAGGAGTTGGACGAACGAGAGTTGGGCCAACGAGAGTTGGACCAATGAGAGTAGAAACAATGAGAGTGGGACCAACGATAATTTGACCAGCGAGAGCTAGACCAACGAGAGCTGGACCAACGAGAGCTGGACCAACGAGAGTTAGAGCAGTGAGAGATCCGCCAACGATAGTTCGGTCAACGAGAGTTAAACCAGCAAACCTTGCACCAGCGAAAGTTTTCTCAGCAAGAGTTAGGCAACGAGAGTTTCCCATTAATTAACCGAAGTAAATAAATATCGTATTTGGCTATTTTAACGAATGAAATATCACATATTCATATTTTGATATATTTTCGATAACCGTTATAGGCATACATAAATTTAGACTGCAATACTTATTCTTCTCCACTTGCAGGTCCCTTTCTGAATGCCATTTGGGGCAAACTGCAAACCTTCACGAGCAACTCGCTGTACGTCAATCTGCATTTGACCGGGCTGATCACACGCCTCGCCTGGTATCCGCTGCCGCTGATCCACTCGCTGCTGCTGCGCTCGGACATTGCGATCACCTCGGACACGCCCTCGTTCCATCAGGTGCTGCGCATGCTGAAGCAACAGATCGACGCCGAGCTGCCGGTGGCGGAGAACTCGCTGGAGATCATCGATGTGGCGCGCTCCTCGCTGATCGATCGCGAATTTCGCCTGATCAACGCACGCAAGATCAGCGACAATTCCCCATTGCATCAGCAGCAGCAACAGCTGCAATCGGGCGCCAATGCAGCACAGCAGCAACATCAACAGCAGCAACGTTCCACATACGCCACGTTGTCGGCAGCTACGCCGGTGCAGGCTTCGCCTTCAAGTGCCTACGATCCCTTCAGACGCGGCGAGAACAAGCGGCTCAGCATCAGCAAATCCATAACGAGCATGTTCAGTAGGAAATCCTCAGCGGCCTCAGCGCCCCCTGCGGGCAGCACAAATTCCGGTAGGTCGCATCGATTCAGTCGTACGCTCTAACCCAATTGCACTCTTGACTACTTTTTACCGCAACTCACAAAGAAAACAAAACGAGGCAACGGATATTGGAACCAAGTCGGTTTTGGGATCTCACACACAAGCACACACACACACACAACCATACACACATACACACACACACCAACAAACTATCAAACAAATTGTACAACTGAAACTGTAACGATTGTAATTAGGCATGTTGATAAGACGATTCATCTAATGTTTGAAAATCTTCATAAACTTGTTCGCAAATTGTTTTGAGCAGCAGAATTCGATTGATTGGGACGCGAATCAGAATTGTTTTCAGGGCTGCAAACTCAGTTTTAACGCAACCAATTAGGAATCCGAATTCCGAATCCGAATTCGAATTCGGATTCAGTTTAATTCACTTAAACCAATTCTCTGAGTATTTTCAGTTTATTTCAAATAATTTTCAAACTTGCAAGACTTTATTTATGCGTAATAACACTGAAAGTTGTTTTAATAAAAGTTAAAATTAATATTTATTAGATTTTATTTTAGAAGAAACTAACAAACTTTTAAACAGTTACCGAAAAGTTTCAATTTATTCGTAAAACTTCTATTAACAGCAAAAGACAAACAATGAGGTATATATTTTGTTTTTAATTAAATTATTAAATAAAATTAATGCTAACGTTGAAGAGGTTGAATAATACATTTCCGAATTAAAACCATTATCCAAAGAGCTTAAATCGGATATCCGAAAAAAATGCTATGTTGCAGCCCTAACATAATTATTTTGTATTTCGATGCTAAAATTATACAAGCTGTAGATCAGCAATTATGTATTCAAGTATCTCAAGAGCTAATAGGATTTAAATCCATTCGACTAAATCAAAATCCCATTAATTCTGATTAGAGTTTAGGTATTTGGATACAAATCAACATTCCCAATTACAATTTGAAAGCATAAATTGCCTATAACTTATTCGCTGTTGTTTGGACTAGTTTACACTACACTAGACTACACAGAACACAGAAAATGTTTAGATTTTGTCCCAAGTCTGCAGTTGTTATTGCTTATAATGAAATTGTCTCTTCTTATTTATTTTGTTTATTTGAACAAATTTTCTACTACGAAAATACTTAGCTTCATCTGGCTTATCACAAATTTACGCATTCTTCACCGGTAAATATTTCACGCTTAACTCAGTTATAAATAATATAATTAATACGATTTAAATATATTTGTATATATATTTATTAAAATGTACTAAAACCCCATATGCTTTTAGTTGTAACTTCGTTGCTCTTTTTTGATGATTCTAAATTTCTGTAGCTTTGTACATATTTAGAGCTAACTTTTCTTTTCTACCAAACTAATGTTTATTTGGTTATTTGTCGTTGTTGTTAATGTTTTTAGCCAAATTGTTGTATTTTATTTAAAGCAGTATTAATGGTTATTTGGATAATTGCAGGCGCCGCCTCTACGCTGGTGGGCGGCAGCAACAATGAGGCAGCTGCACGTGGCAGGGACGCACAGGAGAGCTTCAGGGGCAACCTGACCTGCGAGACGAGTCTGAGCACGACGCCTGCGGGGGGAGCGGTAGGAGGGGCGGGTGGCAGCAGCAGCTCCATGGCGGGATCCACGCAGACCTTGTCCGGAACGCATTCCTCGAGCACGCTGCATGGCGTGGAGGGGCAGACGGGCGGAGGCTTTGGCTCGGAGCCGGTGTCCCTCGATTCGGTGGCATCGATGGGCATTATAGCCAACACCAGTGGCACGGAGCGTACCCGGGACCTGGCTCTCTGCGCCGTCCTGCTGGATGAGTGGCTGAAGGAGCTGGCGGCGATTGCGCTGGAGCAGAGCATTGTACTGGTCACATAGCAACGGATTTATCGGGATTATCGGATTTGTTGTTGACATTTGCAGTTCAATTAATTTGTAATGAGTTTTGATTACTTTTTGTTAAATTATCGAAAATATGTTAGTTAATGTATATGTATTTTTTAACCATTTGCTACGAACAAAGTCGCACTCTTGAACGGATTAGGCGTAAAACACTCGTTATAATATTAGTCCATCTAGCTGTAAGTTGAAATTTGTATGCAAACCGAGGCACAGACAAGTTGCAAGTGTTCAAATGTAAAGAGATATCCAACATTATTCTAACTACAAGCAATAGGCATCATATACATTTTATATACATACGTACATACATACATACGCGTCCCTATGTAAGGCACATCGTAAGGGTTTTACAACCACGGCATGCATGTCTATTTTTGCAATATATATTTTATGCTTTTATGTACATACCGATATATATACACTATGAAATTATACAGTTTTAACAACATTAACATAAAAGTATTAAATTGGTCCAATTAATCAAAACACCACACTCAAAAAACATATTGTGTTTGATTGGTATATAGGCAGATTAAGGGTATTTTTGATCCATTAAGTTGGGGCACTCCATATAGGTATTTATCAACTCTAAGGTGTATATAATATTTCTTTAAATTAAAATTCCACCAAATACTTTGCGGTGAACATATCCGATAAAAATCTATCTGCTGAGGGAACTGTTGAAGTTACAAAAGAAAATAGAGGTTTGGATTAAGGTCAAAGTTCTGTGGAATAATTAGCTGAATATTACATATTGGAAACACCCCGCATTGTATTGTTCACAGAGATGAGAGGCAAAGTTTGCTGCATTTCTTCAAATTTTATTTAAGGATATTTTGTTAGTTGTAGAATTTATTTAATGTCAACTAAAATAGGTCGACAAAGAACTTAAAAATACAATAGAAAAGTGTAAACTAAAGTAAGAATATAATATGCAGATATTTGGGGACAAAATAGGAGAAAATAAAATTAAATTCATTCCCAGCATTCGCTGCAGGCATTGGAGAAAACCAGAAGATACAATCATTTTATAAAAACAATATAAATTTTGTTACAATTACACGCATAAATTCACTTAAACCAGAATGGGCGGAGCAGATCAGTCGGACGGGCCCGACTGTAGAATACCCTGTACCCTATATTTTAAATATAATTATATAAAACTGTCATACAAAACGTAGCAGAAATTCTTCTTCTTACTTTGTTATGTGTGCCAGCTTTAACGGCCGCGCTGCTAGAGGGCGAGCGAGTTGCCGCCTGCAATATTGTTTCGCTAATAACTCCTGTGTTTATCAACCGATTTCAATGCGCTTTTCAGGATAGTTAAATATAATAAAGGAGAGTATATATTCCAAATAACAACATTCTAAGTTCAATATTACGCCTGTTATTCGTTTTTTTTCGATTAAGGCGTAAAAGGGGCGTGGCATCCAAAATTTGAAAAAAGCCTTATCTGCGTATGATATAGACCTACCAACTACTGAAAACAGAATTTATGTAAATAGCTTAGTGTTTCTTAAATAGGCGAATGTATTTTATTTCATTCATTGTGGGCGGCAGGGGCGTGGCATTCAAGATTTGAAATAAACTTGATCTGCGTATGGTATACACCTTTCAAATGAGACCAAAACGGCTTCTCTAGCATTTGTAGTTTAGAAAATCTCAGCGTTCATACAGACAGACAGACAGACAGACAGACGGACAGACAGACAGACAGGGCTAAATCGACTCAGCTTGTCTCCCTGATCAAGAATATATATAGTTTGTGGGGTCTGCCACGCCTCCTTCAGCTTGTTACATACATTCGCACAAAGTTATTAACCCTGTTTTTCCCATTTTTCAAATGGGCACAGGGTATAAAAATATTTTTTGCTTATATCTGAAACTAGGCAAATCATTAATTTTGAATGTATATTTTGCGCGCGCAAAACGATTTGTCTGGCAACGCTGTTATCGCGCGCAGTGTTGGTAAACGCGCGGCAGCACAAGTTTGAGTTGCATCGAACTGATTACATTGTGAAATAGGCGAGATAAATAAATTATTATAGAAGCAAAACAAAACGCACGTGCTGCCAACAAAAATGCATAAAGTGCTGGGCCAACTGAAGGCCCATGTGCTGCGGCCCAATGGAAAGCTGCTAACGGTTGTTGTGCGCCACGAATCCAGCGCAGCGGCAGCGGCAACAACAAAACCTGCGGCGACTTCCAAAGGTAAAAAGCTAAATAATAATTCTGCCTAATTCTGAATTGTTTGTTATTTCACAGAGTTTCGTGAGCGGCAGGTGCGTTTCAACATCAAGAACGAGCAAACAGAGGGGCGCCCCCTGTATCTGGATGCGCAGGCGACGACGCCCATGGATCCGCGTGTGCTGGACGCGATGTTGCCATATCTGACAAACTACTGGGGGAATCCCCACTCGCGCACGCACGCCTACGGCTGGGAGACGGAACAGGCGGTGGAGAAGGCGCGCGAGCAGGTGGCTCAGCTAATCGGCGCCGATCCCAAGGAGATTATATTCACATCCGGCGCAACGGAATCCAATAATATAGCGGTTAAGGGCGTGGCCCGTTTCTACGGCACCAACAAGAAGCACGTGATCACCACACAGACGGAGCACAAGTGCGTGCTGGACTCCTGCCGGGCGCTGGAGAACGAGGGCTATCGGGTGACCTATCTGCCGGTTAAAGCCAACGGCCTGATCGATATGCAGCAGCTGGAGGCGGCCATGACGCCGGACACCTCCCTCGTCTCGATCATGACGGTGAACAACGAGATCGGCGTGCTGCAGCCGGTGCAGGAGATCGGACAGCTCTGCCGCTCCCGTAAGGTCTTCTTTCACACGGATGCCGCACAGGCGGTGGGCAAAATTCCGCTGGATGTGAATGCCATGAGCATCGATCTGATGTCCATCTCGGGACACAAGATCTACGGACCCAAGGGCGTGGGCGCGCTCTATGTGCGTCGGCGTCCGCGCGTGCGCCTGGAGCCCATACAGAGCGGTGGAGGGCAGGAGCGCGGATTGCGCAGCGGCACCGTGCCGGCTCCTCTGGCCGTGGGTCTGGGCACAGCGGCGGCGCTGTCGATGCAGGAGATGGAGTACGATAAGCAGTGGGTGGATCTGCTGTCCAAGCGGCTGATGGACAGAATCACCGGCGCCTTGTCGCATGTGATACGCAACGGGGATGCGGAGCGCACCTACAACGGTTGCCTCAATCTATCGTTTGCCTACGTGGAGGGGGAATCCCTGCTGATGGCCCTCAAGGATGTGGCGCTGAGCAGCGGCTCCGCCTGCACCTCCGCCTCGCTGGAGCCCTCCTATGTGCTCCGTGCCATCGGCACCGACGAGGATCTCGCTCACAGCTCCATACGCTTCGGCATCGGAAGGTTCACCACCATGGAGGAGGTCGACTACACCGCCGACAAGTGCATCAAGCACGTGGAGCGACTGCGCGAGATGTCGCCCCTCTGGGAGATGGTCCAGGAGGGCATCGATCTGAAGACCATTCAATGGTCCCAGCACTAACCCCCCCAATAATATTCACTACGCCTATGTTTACCTATATATAATGCAAATTGCGCAGCGCGAATAAAGTTTAAAGTTTAACTTTTATTTGTTACTGGATCGCCAAAGAACTGGATAAACTCGTATAATGGGATTAAGGATATGAAATATAAAATTCCAGCAATACGTTACTTGTCGATCAGGCTACACCTACATTATAAGGTAAGGGGCTGAATTATTGAATTGTTGAATTAGTGCTATAATATCTAAGCTAAGTATCAGTTCAAATTGAAATCCAGTTAATTGTTTATATAGACAATAAACACATCTAATGATAATTCTAGGAGAGTTTTTCCCAACGACCAATATATCGAAAGTTTTTATACCCTGTGCCCATTTGATAAATGGGAAAAACAGGGTTAATAACTTTGTCAGAATGTATGTAACAGGCAGAAGGAGGCGTGGCAGACATAAAGTATATATATTCTTAATCAGGAAGACGAGCTGAGTTCGATTTAGTCATGTCCGTCTGTCCGTTTGTATGAACGCGTCGATTTCGGAAACTACAAAAGCTAGAGCAGCCGTGTTGGTTGCTGTCGGTAGGTGTATTCCATACGCAGATCAAGTTTATTTCAAATCGTTGATGCCACGCCGCCATTTACGCCCAAAAATCAATAAAACTCACATAACCTCGTGTTTTTTAACACAAAAAGTTGAATAACAAGCGTAATATTAAACATAGAAGGTTGTTTTTGGGAACATAAGCTCTCTTGTATTATATTTAACTATCCTGAAAAGCGCATTGAAATCGGTTAAGAAACACAGGAGATATAAGCTTTATAATAGTTGAACCTAAAAGTTCAAAAACAAGCGTAATATTTATAATAGAATGTTGTTATTATTGAATATATATTTATAACTATTTCAGTCGTAGTTGAATCCATCAACTTTAACTTATTTCAGAACCTAAAAAACCCGCAAAATATCGTAATAACTTTATTTATTCCAGCACTCTGGGATATTACATCCTTTACCCATTAAAAATGGTTAATATATTGGTGCGTAGATAGGTGTATAGCATACACAGATCAAGTTTATATCAAATGTTGAATGCCACGCCCACTTGCTGGCCAGTAGGAGTTCGGCCAACGATAGTCAATGAGTGTACTGCCAGTGAGAGTTAAGCCAGTAAACATTGAGCCAGTGAGAATTAAGCCTGTGAGAGTTGGGCCAGTGAGAATTAAGCCTGTGAGAGTTGGGCCAGTGAAAGTTAAGCCTGTGTTAGGCCAACGCGAGTTAAACAGCGAGATTTAGGCCAGCAAGAGTTGAGTCAGTGAGAGTTAAGCCGGTAAAGTTGTGCTCGTGAGAGTTGGGCCAGTGAGAGTTGAGCCAGTGAGAATTAAGCCTGTGAGAGTTGGGCCAGTGAAAGTTAAGCCTGTGTTGGGCCAACGGGAGTTAAGCAGCGGGAGTTAGGCCAGCAAGAGTTGGGTCAGTTAGGGTTAAGCCGGTAAAGTTGGGCTCGTGAGAGTTAAGCCAGTAAAAATTGAGCCAGTGAGAATTAAGCCTGTGAGAGTTGGGCCAGTAAAAGTTAAGGCTGTGTTGGGCCAACGGGAGTTAAGCAGCGAGAGTTAGGCCAGCAAGAGTTGGGTCAGTGAGAGTTAAGCCGGTAAAGTTGGGCTTGTGAGAGTTGGGTCAGTTAGAGTTGAGCCAGTGAGAATTAAGCCTGTGAGAGTTGGGCCAGTGAGAGTTAAGCCTGTGAAGGTTGGGCCAACGAGAGTTCGGCCAGCAAGATCAACCCGAAACGAAACGACGTTCGAGGGGTGTTCGTGAAATTGTGTGCACTATGCCAGAGAGCAAACTGTTTTTATACCCTGTACCCATAAAAAAATGCGGAAACAAATTGTTAATAACTTAATCAGAATATATGTAACAGGCAGAAGGAGGCGTGGCAGACCCCACAAGCTATTTTTTTCTATTTTTTTTGGCTATCCAGCATAAGTGGGACCGGTTATTGCAAGCTCTGATATAAACCCATATACTATATACATACATACATATATGTTTAACTGAATAAAATGCAAATTGCGCAACGCGAATAAAGTTTAAAGTTTAATTTCGATTTTTTTCGATTTTCGATTTGTGTATTCGTACAAAGAACCCACTTAAACCTAGACTCCAGAGGGCAAAGACTCGCGTGTTATTTGCATTTGTCGGACCAAAGTCCAAGTCCGAGTGCAAGCTTTAGTTGGCCTTCTTCTTGCCCCCTCCGCCCAAGATCTTGCGGCGCAGCGTGAACATGTGCATGTAGAGCTTGGGGAAGAGGGGAATGTAGGCGAGCATGACGATCCAGAGCAGGGCGAAGTAGGAGAAGGTGGCGTTCAGTTTGTTGGGCATCTGCACGCTCCAGACGTTGTGCTCCCTGGCGTAGCGCTGGGCCCACCAGAAGCACAACAGCTCCCCGGTCACCCCGATGGGATAGAGCGCTATGAAGGTGGTGTAGCGCAGGAAGACCACCAGCTGGGGCACCACCTTGATGATGTTCAGGGCATAGAAGCCGTACCGGATGATCTCCGTCACCGACCAGGCGAACAGTGCGATGGGCAGGCCGGGTGAGACCTTGGCGGTGGGCGTGGCCATGACGACGCCAATGACGACCATCATGCGGCTGAAGACCTGAAAGATGGTCACCACGGGATTCGATTTGACCAAACCAAAGACCGCATTCAGAATCTCCACAAAGGCCGCGTTCTGGAAGATGATGACCGAGAGGCGGGTGTAATCCCACAGCGTCAGCTGGGCACGGAACTCAGGACCCTGCAGCACATAGTAGTTGATCAGCTGATACAGGATATAGCTCCAGCCGCCCACCTGCACCGCATTATAGGCGAACAGATAGGCTTTGGTCAGCATCGATGGCTCTTTGGAGGAGGAGGCCGAGCTGGCGGGTTTAGCTGCTGTTTTAGCCGACATCTTGAGCTGTGTGAACTTTCACCCTGTTAAGTAATTTATTACGAATGCTTTATCATCGGCTAATGACGATAAACTAACAGATTCGACTGACAGTCCCACTTTCACCCGTTGAACCGGACAATCGCCGCTACGCACACCAATCAAGTGCTTATCGATAGCCGATAACAGGTAAATACCGCAAATACCAAAAGAGCGCTGCCACATGGTCTGGAATTTGAATTTGGCGCGTAAGGCCTGTGCTGCCACTAGCACTGATTTATATAAAATATAAATGCGAAAAACAAAGGTAATTACTGCTTAATCTTTTTAGTCATTATTTTATGCAATTTCAGCCACTTTTGAAACTAAAATTATGACAGCCCTAGTAGCGCCACATATTGAATTAAATTAAAAGCACTTTATAGGAAATAAACAGCATCAAAAAGATTTATTATCAGCATGATTATCAATATTATTAATGTTTATTATCAAAAAAACTCTGAAACAACGCTGCAGCAAAAATTAATTAGTTCATTGTGCGAATATCATTTTAAAATATGTTAAAAATAAAGTTAAATTGATTTGAAAACAGTTCATAACAAATTACAAAAAATCATAATAAATAGTAAGAATTAATAAAATCACAGCATATAAGCAAACAAAAATAAATATTTATTATATATATTTTCTAATGCCTAAATATAATTCTAAATATTAATTTAATTTGACATTCGCATTTAGTTTGAAATTTAACCCTCTAACGAGTAAGACCGTCTACAGACGGTCTTCAGTTTTTGGCGTCTAGCGATCAAACTGTTGACTTTTTTGAATCAAATGAAATTGATATATCTTTAAAATTAAATTTCCATTCTTTTAAGGTATATTTAACCACATTTCACCCACCCGTTCAATTACAATCATCGTCTGAACTTGAAAATTTGAAAAAACTCAGAAAAAAATACCCCTTGACAAAAGTAGTTTTTGCACAAAATAAAAAAAATATTTAAACATGTCCAATCTACTTGGGATTTTTTTTACTGATAGCTCAGACAATATATTTATTGAAATAAATTATTTTGTAATGCGTAAATGAATATAAATGTTGATTTGCATAAAAAATTCATTGACCGTCTGTAAAGTCAAAAGTTTTTTCCACCTGGCGGGCGTTCTAATCAATATTTTGGGATGAAATTCAAAACTTAAGCTTTTGTCGTCAATATTTACCACCAAAAAAAATCCCAACTTCGTACGACCATTATTTCGATTTTGCCCGTTAGAGGGTTAATACGTTAAAAAATAAAAATTGAACTAAGAGCAAAGTTAAAAAACGTTTCCAAAAATAACCTAAATTGAATTAAGAACAGTTCGTAACAAATAAATCGCAGCATACATATATTAATTAGTTTATTATGCGGAAATAATTTAAAATTTAAAAAATGTTTTAAGATAATTTAAATATTTCGTTCACATTTGCCACATTTGCAAATTATAGTATTTTTTTGTCATAAATTTTCCTTTTGGTGCAAAGTTGGTTTATTTTTGCTTCCTTTTGAATTTTTGAAGTGGCAACCGTGCACTCAGCGCGCATAAATTCAGCAAGCAAGTTGGCAGCACTGCCACCACCGCCGCCCCAGCCCATTTCGACTGCCGCCCCGCCCCCTTTCAGCTGACCACCCAGCGATTTAGCTCGCGCTGCTTTGCAGCATGAATCACTTCTGTGATTCGCTGTTCGCCTGGCCAAAACCGAACCGAAAACCGAACGTGTCTGAAAAGTCTGGCACGGTCTGTGCACATGGGTCGGCCGCACACCTGCCACCACATGTGGGGCAATTCGCTGCCCGCCCGACTGGTCCGCTGATCACACGCATACATGCACAAATTTCCCATGTAGTCGAGCAAAAAGTTGTGCGTACCGAGCTTGAGCTGATTTTTTTTTTGCTTTTTTTTGGCAGTCAAATTTGGCTGCAATTTGCAAACGTTTAAAATTCCGGCACGTGCTGTGTGGGCGGAGGCCTAACAACCACGCCTACCGTGCAAATTAATTTGCAGGCACAGTACGCTGCTCTGTTATCGCGCAACAGCAGCTGCCTTATCAGCAACTGGCATCGCCCGTCGGACGGACAGACGGACGGACGGAATTATTGGTCGAGCGAGGGTTGCGACGTGGTGACGGTCGATACAATTGGACTAGTTTAGACAGCGCCCACAAAAAGGCCGATTGGACAAAGCAGGAAAAACGAGACCCCGCCAAAAGTGAATTCCCTCTTTTTTACCAGGCGCGCAGCAAAAACGAGATGGCGACAACTCTGAGTGCACAGCTCTGGTGGAGAAGGTGCGGCCAAGTTGTGTGCGCGAGCGAGATGGCGAGTGTTACAGTGGCAGGGGTTTGGTTCGATTGCCATGTGACTGGTCGTCAGTGTGTGCGTCGGTGTGTGTGTGTGTGTGTGCACGCTCTTTGAGCGAGCGAGCTGCATGCATGTGTGTGTGTGCGGTGTGTGTGTGCGTTTGCTCTTTGCTCGCTCAGCAACTAAAACGGTAGTTGCAAATTAATACACATTTTATTATTTACATATGTATGTATTTGCCAGCAGAGTTGCCAGCAGGTTGTTGCCCTTTGCCATGCAGTGTTGCCAGAAAAATGTAGCTAGATTCATTTTATAAAAAAAATAAAAAACCGTTTAAAATAAACAATAAATTGTATTAAAAGCTTTAAATAATTATAAAAAAAATTATATAAATAAAATTAATATATTCGCTATGCATTTTTAAAAATAATTATAAATTTTCAAATAAATTGGATTAAAAGAATTTTGAAACCCACTAACTGGCAACAGTTTAAAATAAAAAAAAATGTATAAAAAACAAAAAATAAAATAAAAATAAATAAAGAACATAAATTTAATATACAATTTAAATAAAAATATTTATAATTCAGAGTATTTACTGACTATAAAAAACCATAAATAAAATAAAATAAAAATAAATAAAGAACATAAATTTAATATACAATTTTAATACAAATATTTATAATTCAGAGTATTTACTGACTACAATACTATATATTTATCTATATTCTAACAGCTTAAAGTATGCAGTGCAAATGTTAGACTTTAAAACTTAATATAGATCGATCCGGTAGGAGTATTAACTTCATAGAGGTGCCAAATTATAGGAAAAACTGTTTTTATTCACATGGTAACTTCAATTATTGTCTAAATTATGTTTTAATTGGCAAAAATAAAGATATTATAAAAATACTGATTGTGTTGGTTCACAGCTTATTTTATGCAGATTTGTAATTGGCATAAATAAAGTTAAAAAATCCCCAAAATATCAACAGCAAATAAGTATATAAAAATTTTGCTTAAAAAATAAAATTCAATAAAAATACATTAAAATATATAATAATAGAAAAATACATTATTTCATTTTATAAAAATTTTTAAATAGATTTGCTGTTTTGCATTAGTGGAATTCTAAAATCCGCTAAATTGTCAACAGCGTAATTTATAAATGGCTTAAAATAACAAAATAAATAAAAAATTAAAATGTATAACAATAAATAACTAAAATATCGAGCCCTTCCCGCGAAAATGGAGTAACCAACAAAAGCAAATTTTACAGGAGAACGTTTTTTTCGCGAGAACGCGTCTGAAATTCGCAGCAAATCTGGCGCTTGCGATATAATTGACAGGCTGATATCTCAGTAAATACGCAAGATAAAATTATGAAATTTTTTGTGTGGATGAGTTGGGTGATTATGAACATAATTGCATCAAAAACCGAAAATCCAAAAAAATGTTGGTTACGTCTTTTTCGCGGGAAGGGCTCGATATAGTCAATAAATATTTTAATTTTATTTAAAATGTTCAAATAGATTTTGTAATTTCGCTATATTGGCAACGCTGTTGCCATGCAGTAAGCGCATATGTATGTATGTATATTTATTTATGTACATATGTGTATGTAAAGCTGTAATTATTGGAAGAGGCTTGGCTGCCAAAAGGGCTGCTGGGCGAGAGTTACGCCCAATGGCCCACAGAGGGCGCTGATTGCAGATTGCGCATTTGTGGGGCAGGGGGAGGGGGCAAAGGCAAAGCCTGGCAATTACATTGAACAAACATCGCTGAATACGCCCCCAAATGCGGCCCGGACATGCCCACAGCGCAGCGGCTTTGCCAAGCGTAACAGAACGCAAGAAAGGCAAAAAAAAACAACAAAAAATTTACAGCTGTGTGTGTGTGTGCTTGTGTGTGTGTGAAGCAACAGCGACATGTTTGTTTGGATTTCTAACGCACACAGACACACGACTTGCAGCGCCAGAGCGAACATTTTGCGCAAATTTTCGTAGTCATTTTGTTTGCTCACAGCACAGGCCAACAGAAAAGACGCCAACAAATGCCGACTGCGTTTCAGCCACAGACAGAGACAGCCAGCCAACAGAGAGGGAGCGGGACGGAGGGAGAGAGTGTGTGAAAGAGAGATTGTTGGCGCTAAAAAACTATGACGGCAGCAGCAGTCTAACAGTCTATTTGGCAGATGGAAAGAGAGTGAGAGGGGGGGGGGGGGAGGGCGAACTAGCAAGTGAAACTGAAATTGATTATTGCAATGGCGCTTTATAATCATGGCCCCCGGCAGCGGAAGCGGCGCACATTGGCCGCCCCGGACATTTTGTTTTGTGCCCGTCATTTTGCTTATTGCACAAAACTCGGCTAGGCGCGCAGCAAACGCCAAGCAGCGGGCAGGTGGCAAATCAATTGCCAGCGGCAACTACAACTATCAAAACTAACACGACCACAACGGCAGCGGCAACAGCGACAGCGACAACAAACAAACAAAAGCAACAAGAAAAAAATCGTATCTATTATTGTGGGCGTTCAACGTTTTCCCACATGCATACTAACAGGCGAGCAGCACGAGGCGCAGGCTTCGATCTCCGCTGCGACAAGTTGCGTGCTCCGCAGACACAAAAACAACAACAACAACAACAATAATCCAAGCAACATACACACATGCATGCCACACTAAACACGCACATGGAAGCGCGCGTGTGTGTGTGTGAAGATGTGCGTGCTGCAGGGTTGCCAACCATCAAATCGAAATGTGCACCAAAAACATATTTGTTTATCAACTTTAAAATATGAACAATTTAATAATATATTTTTATACAATATAATTATAGTATTTACTCTATTGAAAATATACAATTTGTATAATTAATATTTAATTATTCAGATAAATTATAACAATTAAAAATTATATTAATTTATATTATTGACCATTATAATATATTAAAATATTTAACAATTATATAAATTTATATTTATATATGTTGTATAACAATATTTAATTATTATTATATGAATTTGTATTATTTATATTTATTTTAAAGTTAGCTACCTATAACTAGCTAACGTCGAAACACAATAAATGGAAAGGTCGCAGAGAAATCTTAATATATTTATTTTATATTGCAATATTTAATTATTAAATCAATTTACATTATTTATACATATATTTATATTATTTTACAATATTTAATAACTATTAATTTATGTATTTATTTAAAACAAATTTAATATGTATTCAACAAAGGTTTCCATAAATAATTAAGTTGACTAATATAAATATAAATATAATATTCTATTTTCATATCAACATGCTCAACAAATTTAAATAATTTACTAATATTTTCATTAGGACTTTAATTGTTAATGGGCATTTTGTATATTTTAATACTTTGGGGAGAAGGAATATAAATATTTGATCAGAAATAATATTGATATATAAATATCAATATTTATCATTTATTTTAATCATTTGATTAGTAAATGTATTTAAATATAGAACTTTTCGATTTTTTATAATACTAATTTTAGTAATGTTTAGGAATATTTCGCATAAAATTTAAAATACCCAGTAAAAACCGGTCAATTTCGAACTGCTTTCAAAATGAGTGCACTTGTTAAGCTCTCTGCAATAAACACCTGCAAAAAACACCACTTGGAGCATAAAAGCGCCCATTGTGGCAACCGTGCGTTATGCGAAGACGCTGCTCCCAGCAGCAGAACCAGTTTGTGTGCGTGTGTGCGTGCTGTGTGTGTGTGTGTTGGTGACTGTGTGTGGTTGTTGTTGGAGCTGCTCAGTGGTCAGTGAGCGGTCAGCATTTGATGATTGCCTTGGCTTTCTTTAATTTAAACAACCCTACTGCAACAATGGCGGCAGCTACCAGGCGCCTAGCACAAATACATAGACAAATTTAATTAAATGTTAGCCTATTTTAAATGTATTTTAAAAGCGCCTTGACCCAATAATGAGGGCTGTGAACTCAATTTATAAATAATACATACATATGTATGTATGTATGTAAGTAGACAGCATAGAATTGCGTAAGTAAATACATATGTACGTAAATACTTGATAGTATAATACGACTCTTGGGAAGTATTTTCTTACATAGTTATAACACCCATACATACATAGTTATGTATATATATATTATTATATTTATTTCAAATTCTTTTAAAAGTATCTTGACCCAATTATAAGGGCTGTAAATAAAATAAAAACAAATAAATGTTTATGTGGACAGACTATCATTAGCTAGGATTTTTTTTTTAATAATTTTTAATTTTTTTAATATAGCACTACAATATCATATTTAGGTATTTTAATATACATAATTATTTTAAATATATTTTAAATACATTTTAATAGTACTTTGATCCAATAATAAGGGTTGTAAACTTA